>NDGN011556997.1:0-13317 GCA_002564285.1 Tympanoctomys barrerae | reverse complement strand
CTTGTACTCCTCCTGCTCCAGCACGAACATGTGGTGGTTGAAAAACTGTTGCAGCTTCTCATTAGTGAAGTTGATGCACAGCTGTTCCAGGCTGTTGAACTAATATGTGGAAAATGCAAAAACTAATGCTCAGTTTATAATGAAAGATTCTTTTTGAAAGGAGAACATTTCTCAATTGGCTAGCCTAACTGCCCCCTTAGGATGCGATAGTTTTGTCCTGCCTGTAACAAGTCCCTTATTCAAATTTCATCCAGATCTATCAGGTCACAGAGCAAAAAGTTTAGAAATGAGAACCTTGTGTGAGGCACATCAGATATATTGCTGTAAGTAGCCTTATTAGTAGTAAAGTAAGCTATATAGAATTCTTTTTAGGTAGACAAATGTGAGTTTCTTTACAATGCAGTTTTTATCCTCTTTACCTGGGTCCTAAAGAGATTATCCTAATATTAAAATACATTTCAATTTCCTTTATTAGGGTGATAAAAATCTTAAAGTCTTTCTTTGAATTTGTCTTTGTCCTTTCTACCACCATCTTTGATTCCATCCCGCCCTTACCATCTTCTTTTTATCATCTCCTGAATGCTGACTGTGTGTTGGAGACTGTGCCAAGAACTTTAAATTCAGAATCTTTCGATGGGCAAAACGAACTCAGAAATGAGTATGATATGTGCAGAGCTAGGTGCTTTCCCTGTGGGTCCTCATTGAAACTGCTTAATGATCACTTATATACCATGCCATTACCACACAACTAGTAGTTGGTAGAGCTGGAGTTCAAATCTAGGTCTGTCTTGTTCAAAGTTCATGCCTTTTCATGGACAAATGTTAGCTCCCTTTCATGTGTCAGTTAAGTTTATAGTGCATGTTTCATTGATCAGTGTCTGTAACATTTTCAACTTTTCTGCTGTAAGTTTCTTCCAACTCACATCAAAGATCTCAAAGCCAGCGATGTCCAAGACCCCAATGAAGTACTGCCTGGGCTGCTTGGTGTCCAGCTGCTGGTTGATACGGGTGACCATCCACAGGAACATCTTCTCATAGACAGCTTTGGCCAGAGCGCCCACTGAATTGTACACCTTCACAAATGCAGTAATATTTGTTAGCATAAAAAAGACATATCACAAGTTTGGGGATGTATGTGTGACTTCTTGAAGTCATGTACCTACCTGCTGCACGGTCTGGCCTTTGGTGACATACTCATTGCCAACCTTGACCCTGGGATAGCAGAGGGCTTTGAGCAGGTCAGCAGAGTTCAGATTCTGGAGATAGGCTGCCTTGTCAGCAACTGTGAAAATATAATTCAGTTACCCAACATGATTTGTAGTGTATAAGGCCATGAGTTTGTGTGGGCTTTTTGGCCCTATGTTCTCACTAAAACCAGATAAAGGTCCATTTAGTACCTTCAGTGCCATCTGGCTCTGCTTGCTCCTCACGCTGCTTTTGCTTGAATTTCATGTTGCCATAATGCATCACAGCCCCTGTGAGCTTATAGATGGACACCCTTTCATCAGAAGTAAAGCCCAGAATGTCAATGGCGCTCTATGAGGAGAGAGTAGACAAAAGTTAGGGCAGATCACACTGGCTTATTCATGAGAATGTATACTTTATTCTTAACCAGCAAACTATTATTTTCTGCCATTCCCATACATAAGGTATAACTTACATCTGTGGCCATCAACTCTTCTTGATCATCAATACTGGGGACTGTGATCTCCCCTTGGCTGACAAAGGCATAGTCGTATGGATTGGTGGTGATCAGCAGCATTTCTATATACACAGAATTCAGAACATTCATTTCATGTTATATGTTAGTGGATCAGTTAATTTTTAACCTGTGAATTTAAGTGTTTCTTACCAATTAGATCTGGCTTCTTATTAGACATGATCTGATAAAAAATATGGTAGCTTCTTTCAGCCTTTAGCTGGAAAGTAACTCTAGACTTCTCCAGAAGATCTGCAGTAGAGGACAGACATAGGATTGGTTAACAATCATAAAGTGCTCTACAGTGATTTAGAACTTGAGGCCAATAGTTAATTCTTACTGGCCCTTGAAATTTCACTGAATGTTTCCATGAAACACCATATATCAGGTCTTTATAAACACCATTGCAGTTCCTCTTGCCATCTCTAGAAAGGGAATATGTTTGACCAAAGTCATGTTAATTTCTTATACAGGGTAATCTTGATGTTTTAGCTATGGCATAGTATTGAGATTTCTTCAACCCAAGGGTCTGCTGTTACTCTACCATAGAGGCACTACTGGGCCAGCCATATAGCTCAGCGGATTAAAGTGCCTGCTTAGGCAGACATAGTGGCCAGGGTTTAATCATGGCCTGCCATGCCAACCCCACCTCTGGGGTGCACTGAGATGGCAACTGAGACTGGGTGTAGTGGCACACGCTTGTAATCCCAGCTCTTAAGAGGCTGGACACAGGCAGATCACTAGGAGTCTGATCTATATAATGAGATCCTGTAGACTCTGTACTCTCTGTACTAAACTGCAAAAGAAAAAAAAAGAGGCACTACTAATCGCAGTAGTTATGAATGCTCAGATGAGAAGAAATCCTGTATTCTCAACCCAGAGGCAACTCAATTTACCAATCCCTCCTGATACTTATTTATTTGAAAATTTTGAAATTTTTCTGAGACCAAGATTTTTCAAATGAGCCCAAAAGTTCCTGGTAGTTTCTACAGAATTATTAGCTCATGTTCATAGTGGGTAGAATGCACTGTGAGTTCTGGAGAAGATTGGCACTAACCACAGGCATGTTTGGCAACAGACTGTGATTTTATGAGCTCTGCACTCAGCAGGAGCTGCAGAATGTTCCTCCAAAAACCATCATTTGTTATTCTTGGATTCTATTTAGGAGGTACTGTTACTCACATGTTTCAATATCAGCAGAAGCCAGTTTTCCCGTGGTACCAAAGTGGATCCTGATGAATTTACCCTGTCAAGTAAAAAAGATGTTGCTATCCACAAATCTTGGAGCACTTAAGAATGATGCAGCTGAAATTACATGTTTTCAGGTATGCTTTTTCTGATATCTAAAGGCAATGAAGACCCTTCTGAAATCAACATACTTACAAAACGAGAGGAGTTGTCATTCCTCACAGTCTTGGCGTTGCCAAAGGCCTCCAGTAGGGGGTTGGCACTGATGATTTGATCTTCCAGTGTCCCCTGCAAAGGCAAGAGCAGCGCTTGCATCGGGGGCTTGGAGATTTCTTGCATAGAACATCAACAGAGCCTAGATTGTGACCAGGGCAGTCAGACTCACCTGCATTTTGCCAGAAGTTTGTTCCTCCTTCTTTTTCTCCCCAGTAACTGCAATTGTTGCAAAGTACTGGATGACACGTTTGGTGTTCACAGTCTTCCCAGCACCAGATTCTCCACTGACCACCAAACCCAAACACATGTAAGAAATTAAATACTGCAGGAAATAAAACTATTTCCACCATAAGCATTTTCTGCCTCATGCATCTGTCTTTATGTATCTCTATGAGTGTTTTAGGTCTTTTTTTCAGCCTACAGATAGCTTATATCATTTCTCTGCTTTACACCAAAAAATAAAGAAATTCATTCATTATCATGTAACTTTAAATGTTCCAGGCTTTTTTCTAGCTTCTAAAACCTGTGATTGAGAATGTCCACAAAGCAGCCACTCAACGTTTATGTGGCAGATAGGACAATTAGCAAGAAGCTCTATCAAATGTGCATGTATTCCTAAGCTCTCTTTGACTGGAGATGAAGCTCAAGATAGGTTTTGAAAGTACTGTATAGACATTTTCTAGTAGACCCACTGACAATGTTCCCAAACTGCTCTATCTTCTGATGGCCCAGTGCCACTCTCTGCACTGTCTTGGGCTCTGGCCAAGCTCAGAGAAGCATTTACATTTCCTGTTTCTAGGAAAGTCCTTCGGAACTTTTAGAACTACACTAGCAAGTGAATATGTAGCTTGGAGTATTTTTGTTTTGTATTCTTATTCAACCTATATCCTACCATAAAGTTAAAACATTACCATATCTTGTTCCTGGATGAGCATGCTATTGCACTGTTATGGGGGCATTAACTACTTTTTTTTTCTCTTGGTTGGTTATTTTCCCAGTAAGAACAAAATACTAGTAAATATCAGAAGGAGAATACATACGTGATTAAGATAGACTGATTCTCCCGATCTAGAAGAAAACAGTGGACAGTTAGTATACAATTTAAATATATGTGTCATATTTTCCATAAAGTTTTCAACATATTATTATGAAGTTTGTTATGAAGTTGCATTTGAAGTTCCTAAAGTCACCACAAGAAGTTATTTTGCTAGCTAAATTTAAAGAGAATTATGGTTCTAAAGCCAGATATATCACTTAGTTTCCATCTGTAAATTTCACTGCCCCTCTGTTGATTAATGCTTGTAACTGAAAAAGGCACACTATGCTAAGAGTTTTGATTGAGGTTATACAGGTTAAAATAAGGTGAGTCAATCCAAGGTTGAAATGTAATTCCTTTGTCTCAGTGGTCACAAAATACAACTTTAACTGTCATCAAACGTTTTAAAAGAGTGACATGTGAAAGAAAGATGAGCTAAAAAAGGGTGGCTCTATCAAAATGAATTCCTTTTGAGAAAAAACAAAACAACTTCTATTGATATGTAGGTAACTCCAAATCACCATCTTTATTCAAAGCCATTGTATCTAGGAAGCTCTGTAATGACTTTTAAATTATAATGACACTTTGAAAAGTATATAATTTATAAGCAACAGAAAATTGAAGCACTGAAAGATTGAAAACATTTTTCATTTCTAATCACATTAATTCACGATTCTGTTGTTAGTCTTGAATTATTTAAGTGGAAAAAGTAAATTATGTGTTCCCATGTTAAGAAACTTAATAAGGATGAGTAGTAGTAGTAAGGTCTAATAAGATAATGGGGTGTGGATTCAGGAAAGCTGAGTTTTATTCCCAGAATTGATAGTATATAGTTTTCTGTGCTTTGATAACCTCTTCTGAGCAACAAGAAGGTTGGATTAAGTCATTGCTGAAGGTCTTTTGCTTTAGCATTTTGTGATTATGTATGATGAAATTATTTATATGAAAATCAGTTGACCCACTCACCAGTCAGCATGAACTGATAGGCGTTGTCAGAGATGGAGAAGATGTGGGGCGGGGCCTCCTGGCGCTTTTTGCCTCGGTAGGCTGTCACCACCTCTGCATTGTACACTGGCAGCCACTTGTAGGGGTTGACGGTGACACAGAACAGGCCTGAGTAGGTCTGTACCAATAAATAAGTAAATAAATAAATATTTTAAAAGAACAACATTATTTGATGGGGACCTTAACCACCTACTATTTTTAAATAATATCAATTACATGCATGAGTACAGGGTCATAGGAAAGACTCACGTAAATCATCCAGGCTGCGTAACGCTCTTTGAGGTTGTACAGCACTGCAGGCTCGTGCAGGTGGGTCATCATGGCCATGTCCTCGATCTTGTCATATTTGGGAGGGTTCATGGGATAGACTTGGTCATCTTTCACTGTTACGGTCTGTTCAGTAAAACAAGAGATTGGGTCAGAATGTAAGTGTTGGCTAAATAAACTCCAAGTGTATCACAGTCTATAATCGGTTCCAAATGCTTTACTCACAGCTCCACCTTCGGTCTTGGCTGTCACCTTCCCTCCTTCCCTGCTCTGCACTGTTGCTTTCACAAAGGACTCTTTTGCATCCACCACAAAGACAGATGACTTGGCATCAAAAGGCTTGTTCTGAGCTTCAATACGCTCCTTTTCAGACTTTCGGAGGTAAGGAGCAGCCTCCCCGAAAACGGCCATCTCAGCGTCAGAACTCATGGCTGCAGGCTATGGATGGCAGCCCAGCTAAGGACCTTGCCTGGCAGAAGAAGAAAAGAAATAATAGAATTTTAAAAATCAGACCATTAAATTTGTATTTTAAAAGTTTTTGGAAGATTCATTGACCAGTTGGGTGCTTAGCATTGCACTGGGTATCACCATCTCCCTGGCATGGTTGCTGATGAAATGTCAGTCTGCTTATTCTGTGCCAGTGCTGACAGGTACTTAATCATGCATTTGGAAAGAAGCATTTGTTTCTGGATCACCTAATGTGATATTGTAGTTGCTTTCTGTGTTTTATTTGAAATATATATTTATCTCTTTATGAGCTAGCTATCATTCTTTATAAAGAACAAAAGTTAAGATGATGGCAGGAGGTTCTCTGGCTCTTTCCCTCAGATTTTACCCTGTTGGATTACAAGTATCTTGTAGGCATGGAGCACCCCTCTCTTAGGCATCCTTCAGACCTCTAAGAATTCGTGCTGGATAAAGAGAAAGGCTCAGAGCTGGCTTCATAATGTAAAATACTTGTTCAAATATGTGGCTAAAATTTTAGGAATTGTTTTGTACATTGTAAAAAATTTTTCATTATAAACTTGGGAGTTAAAAAGACTGGCTAATGTTAAAAAAAAAGTCAAAATGTAAGGAGCTTTGTTTTACATTGTTTTATTAAAACTGCTTTATTATACATCAGTTTATCTTGTTCCTTTATCATAATTTTGACAAACTTAGATTCTTCATTAGTCTTTGGTATTTTTCAAAGATTTATTATACCTGTCATTATTCTCTGTATTACTAATGTACTTATAAAAAAACTTACAAAACTTTCTCTCTCATATCTATCCTTGCCACCTTGACTTGAATTCAAGAGTCATGCCAATAATCTTCATGTGTGATCTACATTGTGATAACAAAAGCAAGTTCATTATTCAGGAAAGTTCACTTGAGCAAACTTTTCCACATTTTCCCATTCAAACTTCAGTGACTCCAATAATAATTAAAGTGACTTGTCTCACTGAAACCATTTTTCACACCTGGTTTAAAAATGTTGCATTTTAGATTATGAAATACACGGAGAGTTTAGACAATTTTTTAAAGGTGAGAATTCAGATCATTCTGTTTATCAATGTAAGTTATCACCTTAAAATCTTTATATGAGTTCTGAGTGAAAGTTGTGCTAGGAAAATTTACATTTCCCCTTTTAATGAATAAACTCTGAAATGTTGCATCACATGATTTAAAAGACAAAATACAATGCTAGAAATAGGAAAAATTACATGAAGCTCCTAAAGGCTCTGAAAAAGCATTTTCATATATTGCAAAGGATGTGAGTTAATGAGACCCAGTTTTTGAAGTCTTCCTCAGAGTTGTTCAGAAATATGATCAGCCCTGAAATTGAAATGTTTTTATTTTCTAACCTGTCAGCCTCTTCCCAAGCCACTGCCTGAAGATCCCTTGCTCTCTGTGAGGAATGATAAAAGGAATCAGGGTCTTACCTGTAGTGATGAAACCTTGAAGTGGGTCAGAACTGTAAGAAAAAGAGCAAATTTCTTCTGATTAAATTCTAGCAATCCCCAACAATAGCAGTCTTTAACTAAGGACCAGGAAATGACTGGGAAGACCACATCTAATTAAAATTGCTATAGAGTATGATGGTGCTTCACTGGCAGGGCTGCCAGCACAGTAGAGCCAGGATGTGTGGTATGCATGCAAGGAGCCAGGCATCCCTTTGCGTCTCCAGACAGGGCCCTGTCCTCACACACTCTTACCTGGAAGCTTTATGAGGAAAGACAAGTCATAGTCATCCCAAGGGTACTTTTATAGGATCAAATATGGAAAACACGTAACCTCCTCCTCTTTCTTAAAACATAGTTGGCAAAACATGTTTTTGGCAAAGAAGATCTCCAAGCCTAATTCCCCTCATATTAAAGATGTTTGGATATAATTAGAAATATTCCCTCTCACATTGAGTTAAGTATATGAATCAATCTCCTATAAATAATTTGAGTTGTTGGCAATCTAAAAGTGATGTGCCCTTGGAATAATGTAAGGTGTTGTTTCAAAGACAGCTAAGTTCTGGAATGCCTGGACTTTGTTGCCTACTGCTCTTCTGTTTCACCCAGTTGCCTGTGTGAAGTCCTCTCAAGTGCCTGTACAATTGCAATATTATACTAGGGAGAAAGTTTCTGCTCCTCAGCTGAGTATTATAAAAAGATTGTTGGTTCCTCTCAAGATGACATGATTTTTTGCTTGCAATTTCTTGTACTTTTAAAAGGACGTTTCAAAACTTAATTTTAAGCCAGCTTTATGAAGAGCTGCCAAAGATAGTGTCTTTTGTTTCTTCCCTCATTCTCCTCTGATTCATTGTCAAATCTTCCCATTCGCACTTCAAATTGCATTGCCTTGCTGAGCAGAGATGCCCTATTTCTCTCACTGAAAAAAATGCATGTTGCTTGAGAAATCCTGTCTCTTCTACAAAACTGAATGTATGAAAATATTAAAAGGACATTTCTGTATGTCAATAGTAGCATGCATAATTTTTCTTCCATTTACTACCCATGATATCCATTTAACATTTTGCCTGAAAATACTTGAACAATGGTTTCTACTCTGACTTTTAATTTTAAAATGTTTGTTTTATTGTTTCTGTGGCTCACGCTCTCTCTCTCTCTGTCTCTGTCTGTCTCTGTCTCTCTCTTTCTGTCTCTGTCTCTCTGTCTCTCTGTCTCTCTCTGTCCCTCTCTCTCTCTCTCTCTCTCCTTTTCTCTCTCCCTCTCTCCCTCTCTCCCTCTCTTCCTCCCTCTGGCAGCATTATCTGGCCAGGACCAGATTCACTATGTACTGTTTTGCCCCTACTTCTGTATTATTTTACATAATTTTCAATCAATATAGCAGAAATAATTTGCTTTATGAAAACAGTATTTGGAAGTGCTAGTTTTAATGGTCATATGATTTTGTTACTGTAAGAGACTATCAAATTCATATTTCTCATCCTACAAATAAAGCAACTTAGATCCAAAGAACAGAAAACTCTCCACAGACCACCCAGCAGTCTAGGTCTCAGTTGCTGGACTCACTATCCAGCATAACTGCTGGTAACTCTCTTCTATCTGGAGTTGATTAAAGCTGGTAAGAGGGGTCTTCTGGGGGATGCGCATCTGAGAGGGGCTTTCCTAGACAGCTGCTAGCCCACTTTACCATCACAGGTACATCAATTTACTTTCTTACATGTCTTTTTATGAACCATTTGTAAAATATGAGTAATGATTCTCAAGAAGAAAACATTTTAATAATGTTCTCATTAGAATTTGATGAGAATTTGAAAACAGCCTTTGTCCTTCTCTGGCAAGCTTTTCAATAGGCAGAAAGTAATGCTTTGTTTTTGGTCATTGCTGCCAAGTTATGAGACACTTGAGCATTAATGCATGATGTGGGAACAAAGAGAATGAGGAGCCAATGCAGTGAGCTAAGCGGTTCTACACTCTTCCTAAGGCTGGTATGATGGTGTAAATCCAATTTACCTGTTGAACTGCCTCCATGCGTCTTATTTAAATCATTCTCACCTGGTGCCATTTAAGTCAGGCTATTTTGCTTTTAATTCAGATGCAAGTTAGCATTTAAGTCTTCCTTGATGCTGTCGAAGGAGATTATGTTCTTGTCTGTGTATCTTAGATGTATCCAGTTTTAAAATCTTAATCCTCTAGGAAAACTACTGAGTAATCTGGATAGCTACCATTACCTTTTTTTTAATACCACACTTGTACTCATGATTATGTATATACATTTGAATAATCTACTTTGAAATTCATATTTCATTGGTACTTTTAGTGTTATTTTGACCTCTTATGTAGCTATATAGTCACATAAGACTTTCCATAAAGTCTGAAACTGTAGATTTATAGATTATTGATACTATATTTTAATATATAAAATATTTTCTGTGCTTCCAGACCTAGAGCTAATGCATAGCTTTCACAAGGAGGAGGGACATGCCTCTCTCAAACCCATCACACAATGCACATACTGTTGGTTTATGAATGGTGTGCTGGTCTTAATGTTGAAAATATTCATGGACAATTAAGAGTGCTTTGCATTTGTATTCTTGATAACAGTTATTAAGCATGAAAAAATAATGATGCAGGTCAGTCTGAATCCCTATATGCAAATACAGCTAGTGCCATCCATTGCATATACCTAGAAAATTAGGTTCATGTTAGGAGAAGCAGGAGCTTTCTAGGATTTTGCTATTCCCAGTAATCAGGAAAGATTAGATAGAAAAGTGGCTGCCAGGTTTCTATCTATCTGAATAGGCTTCTAGTTAAGTGATACTTTTATGGTCGAATATCGCAATAGACCTAAAATAATCAGACACATAAATATTTCTTAATGGTAGGTTGGATGTGATTGTTTGACTGCTTTCAATATTTCAAACTTTGACATCACATGAGGAGAGAGAAAAGAGAGACGAGCCTAAGGATCTTACTTGCAAAGTACCCTCTGCTCTTTATTTCTTTTGCAATAGGGCAGAACAGACAAAATTACAAAGGGAAATGACCAAAGACTTCACATTTTGTGCCTTTCCCCAGTCATTCCACAGCACAGGGGCTTGATCACTCTTCACTTATGACTTTTGTGTGAACCTCCCGGCTCTTCACCCGTAGTTTGTTGACCTGGGACTCAGCAATGTCAGCCCGTTCCTCGGCTTCCTCCAGCTCATGCTGGAGCTTGCGGAATTTGGATAGATTTGTGTTGGATTGTTCCTCCTGACAATGAAAATGGAATTGTAAGAAACCCACATTGTGCATTTTCCTAGTCTTGGTAGACATAAGGAAAAACAGTACCTGGCATCTACAAATAAATGCAACTTTACCATCTCTTGCATTTTGCTTATCATTTTAAATTTCATGATTTTGGTCTTGGAATCTCATAAATAATCACATCCCAGTTTTGCTACCAAATCATATTAAAGGATATGTACCACAAGTACAGCAAGAAAAGTATAAATATATATAATTAGAGGAGAAAGTAAAAATATTAAAGTCAAGATTGTTGTTAGACAACTTACTCTATCAAATTAAGATGAATTTAATAGTTTTAAAAATTAAAATAAATGTTGGACTTTATATATTATTTTGGCACAAAACTACTACATTGTCCTTCTACCTTGTATGTAGCAATTGTAGTGACACATTCCCTGATAAAAAGTAATTCTAACACTGTAGGAATTAAGCCTACTTAATTACTGACAGATAACTCCTTTAATAAAAGAACAGCTTTACTACATAGTAATTTATCCACGTTATTAGTGTCCTCATGAGTGAGACTGCCCTTCTTTTCTTTGCCCTGTCTTCTCTTGGCCAAGTCCTGGTATGAGGGTTATGTGAGCTTCTTCACATGAATTGGAAAGCTTTCCATCTTTTCCCATGCTCTTGAACAGCTTACATAGCTGGGGGATTATCTGTTCCTTGAAATTTTGAAAGACCTGTCTGGAGCTGGTTCCATTTTCAGAGGTAATTCTTAAATATCAGATTCATACATTTGTTGTTATTCTCCCAGGAAAATTAGTTTCTCTGGATTTCAACTTTTTTTTGGATAAGAGTTATCTTTTATATTAAAAATAGTCCTCTATGTAAATAGCTTACTGTCTTTCTCACTTCCAATGTGGAGACTTTGCAGTTTTTCTTGATTAGATTTGTAATGTTTGTTAATTTAATTAAATCCCCCAAAGTTATCAGGTATTATTGAATTAATCACCTTAGAAAATAGTATACTCTGCTTGGTAAATTTATTTTATTTTTAATATTTTTTAATTTTTACTTGTAATTTCTGGAATGGATGGTGGCTTACGCATTTAGCTTAAGAATTATTTAGGAAAGCTTGCTTTTTAACATTTAAGAACCTAGGTGGTTTTAAATATTTTCTTGTCACTTTACAATTTCATCACACTGTCTCAGAGAATATGACCTGTATTGTTTCTGCTTTTCTTTAAGGTTTGTTGTGTACTGAAAATTTACTTTTAAACTCAAGTTATGACTATAACAAGTAATAAGCAGTAAGTTCAAAAATATATACAAGTTTTAAGGAAACTTTTCTAAAAGGCAGTTTACTTATAGAAAGGGGTGGTGAATCTAATTACTTTTAGTTTTCTTAATTCAAGGAATTCACTCTCCCTTTTTATCTTAAAGATACTTACAGCCTCCTCAGCTTGTCTTTTGTAAGATTTTACTTTTGCCTGAAGTTTATCTACCAAATCCTGGAGCCTGAGAATATTTTTCCGATCTTCTTCCGTCTGAAAGATTATAAAAACCATAGAGCCTTACTTCTGAAGCACATGACTAACATCAATGCAGTGAGTGTTTCACATATATTTGGAGAAGTGCTTAGCTGGAAAAAAAAACATTGCTATACCTGGTAAGTGAGTTCCTTCACTCGCCTCTCATGTTTGCGCAGACCTTTGACAGCCTCAACATTACGCTTTTGCTCACTCTCCACCTCGCCTTCTAGCTCACGCACCTGCAAATACGTAGGTTCTTTAGAGGCTTTAAATGAATCAGGCTGGAAGTAAATGGAAATAGATAGATGTTGGGTCACCCACCCTGGCCTCCAGTTTCTGGATCTGCTTCTTGCCACCTTTCAGTGCCAACTGCTCGGCCTCATCCAAACGGAGCTGCAGGTCTTTCACTGTCTGTTCCATGTTCTTCTTCATCCTCTCCAAGTGGGCACTGGTGTCCTGCTCCTTCTTCAGCTCCTCAGCCATCATGGCAGCCTGGTTAGCAAATAAGTCAGTCAAACTATTGCTATCAGGAAGTCCTTTTGTCACTGGAGAAATGTGGCTGCTACTTACATCAGTGATGGCCTTCTTGGCCTTCTCTTCTGCATTGCGGGCTTCCTGGACAATATCCTCCATCTCTCCCTGGATCTGGGAAATATCTGTCTCCAGCTTCTTCTTGGTGTTGATCAGGCTGGTGTTCTGTTTGAAAATAAGTAGTCCTTGTTTTTATCATGTTATCAAAGGACTTAGTGGTAACCATCAGGTGAAACTTTGAAAATAGAAGAAATGCTCAATATTAAGTAATTTTATTATATAGTTGAATTAAATAAAATACAAATGCTATAAAATATTCAGCATCTTTGCATGCATGGTTCACAAGTATATATATTTTGGGACACACAAACAAGTACTGCAGGGAATTTCTTTGTGTGAAATGTCACCTGGGTGTGGAGGAGCTGCACACGCTCACTGGCATCCAGGAGCTCCTGCTCTGCGATTTTCCTGCTCCTCTCTGTCTGCTCCAGCGTGGCCCGCAGTTCCTCGATCTCAGCCTGAAGCAGGTTGGATCTGCGCTCAACCATGGCCAGCTGCTCCTTCAGGTCCTCCTGGCCCCGGAGAGCATCATCCAGGTGTAGCTGGGTATCCTGTAGAAAGAGCAGTCATTGAGACACCTCCTCTTCTGGACTGCCATCAGATAAACATCCT
>NDGN011556995.1:19057-34826 GCA_002564285.1 Tympanoctomys barrerae | reverse complement strand
AATAATGCAAGCCTCTCTTTACCACAGATGAAAAGAGCAACCCAAACTGACCGACCCAGCCAGGTCAGGGGCTCTGCAGCAAGTGCCCCAGTTTCCCCTCTGGCTCCACACCCCACTGACCAACTGTGCTACCTAGGACAAGCGTTAATGTCAGTAGGCCTCAGTTTCCTCATATCAAAATGTAGACAGGGACATCACCACTTTGTCTGTTGTGAAGTGCAGAGGTGACCCATGCACAGTGCTTGGCATATTGCTCAGCACACAGTGTGTATCCTGGAGTGTTTGCCCAGGCCACAGAGCTCCCACTCTGACTTCCATCCGTTGGATGCCAGCATACACGTCTTCCTTATATAACAGCATGCTTGACTTTTAAATTTAAGGTCAAGGGCAAATTTTTAATGGTCAATGGCACATAGAAAGACACCTCTGAAAAACTGAAAGTTGATTCTACTTATTCTGAAGCCTCAGTTTTTACAAAAGTAGGGGGGCGACAAAGCCTTCTAGGTCAAAGCTTCAGTGTTAGTGCCAATGGAAGCCAAAGAAGCTACGTAGGAAAACAATTAAAAGGAGTAGAAATATTTCCAGTTGTCAAAATTCCACCATGCAGAGAGATAAGGTAGAAGAACAAATTGGCTGCAAGTACCTGTACATCACCAAAGCTGCAGGTGCCTGCTGCTACGCTAGCGGGGAAGCAAACACTGCTCCCCAAGTGCCCTAGCCATAAAAATACGCTCCCTTCAGAGCCCCAGAGAGCCCCACGTACTAGCTACAGCACAACAAAGAAACAAAGGAAATAGAATTAAGGGTTCTCTTGGGAATCACAACTTTTTACTTTAAAGCATTTCATCTTCATATATTCTAACAATTTTTAAAAAATTTATGGGGCTTTCCCCTTGTGACAAAGCTACATATAGCCCTAAAAATGAATAAAATCTGTTGTATTTTAATTTTTAGAGATCTTTCCCAAATATCTTCTCTGAAAATACATTCTTATGCTAAGGTCTATTCCATCAAATTTGTTTCCATTACACTTTCACAAGTACAATTCACTTGCTAGTACTCTTCATGCCCGCAGTAGAGCTGTTTCTGATTTCACTGCTTCCTGATGTGCACGGCACACCGAGAACTCAATTAGAGACCACAGTTGGTCTCTCAAAGTCTTGGCACATCTGCTATAAACAAGAGGGCCTGTACAGTCTCTGAGACAAACTGATTTATGATTGCAAGAAATGAAGAACTGGAAAGAGTTCTAGAGATAAGATGGGTAGGCTAGTAGCAAAGCCATCAAACCTGTCTTTCGAGAAAAAGACAAAAGAAAGGGCAAATACTTCTATACGGATAAAGACAATTACTGTATCTGGATAATTTATACATAAAACTTTGGCTTTTTAAAGACAGTTACTCTGTTAGGAGTTAGCGTACAGGGTCCTCTTGGATAGAATGAGATGAAGTAGTAAAACATTTTACCTCCTTGCCAATAACTCACTGCATTGTCACAGTAAAAAAGAGAGAGATTCACTAGGCTTCATGAAAAACATGAGATGTTCTTATAAAGGAGACAGGTGCCCAAAGTGAAGGAGTAAATGCAAAAACACTAAATTATTAGGATCATAAATCAATGGTACAGAGAAACATCTAAACAATGTACACAGTTAAATAAACAGCATAATTATTTTTTGACAGAAGTTACAGAAGTAGAGTAATTATATTGGGAGAAACATGAATAAGATAAAGAAATGAAAAGGCTCAAAACCACTCCATCTGGCAATGTCAAGTGGAGATAGCACAACATTTGATACTTCATATCTTAAAATGCTGCCATATTTTACTCCTGCCACATGTTACTGAGCAAATCACAGTCAGTTTCTAAGCATTAACCAAGTGATTAATTTTAAAATTAAAAAATAAACAAAACTGGCATTTAATACTGGCCAGGGAAGCCTGCTGTGACAGTACTTTCCTAGGTTGGGAAATAGCAGCGACTCAGTGGTAATGGTGGTGGTTGTGGGGGGCCGCACACACCAATGGTGGCAGTCACTGATGGTCTAAACAGCTCTCACATCTTGGGCTCCAGTAGATTCCTCATCTAGGAAGCCACCCAGAGAAAATCATGAGAAATGGAGAAAAGGATTTAAATACAAAAACTTTCATTTACTATGGCGCAGAAGTAGTAGGAGAATGGCTAAGTGTCAGTGTATCATATGCAGTTAGATGTTAGGTAGCTTCTCAAAAGCAACTTTTACTGCAGGAAAATGCATACATAAAATACTAAATGGAAAAAAGTGGAATATAAAAAAAATCCCATATATATTACCACTGCAAATTTTTAAAATGTATATTTGAGCAGGATAATACAGACTAGAAGAAATCTAACAAAACTGTTTTCTCTGGCTAGTACATTTCTATTATTCATCTGGATTCCTGTATGTACTTCGTAGATCACGCTGGCCTTGAACTCACTATGTGGCCTTTGCTGGCATCAGACTCACAGCCACCTTCCTTGCCTCAGCCTTCCCAGGGTTGGGATTACAGCTGTGCACTGCCACACTCAGCAATTGTGAATATTTTTGAAAGAAATTGGAGCTGGTGTGATAGCTCAGTAGACTAAAGTACCTGCTTAGGCAGAGTGCAGTGGTTGGGGTTGACCCCTGGTGAGCCATGCTGGCCCTGCCCCCAGGGTGCTGAGATGGTGACTAAGATGGCGTGGTGGCGCATGCTTGTAATCCCAGTGCTTGGGAGGCTGAAAACAGGAGGATCACTATGAGTCCGATCTACACAGTGAGACCTGTAGACCCTGTCCTAAATACAGAAGAAAAAAAAAAAAAAAAAAGAAATTGGAGATCTTCTCTTACAGAGTCAGAAATTTTAAACTGTATAAAAGACATTATCCTAAATTAATCAGGGATTCATAATTAACCTATTCTTGAAGTTCTCCAAGGAAGGAACACAGTATATGTCTTCCTTAAAATCAGGAAACAAAACATCAAGCATCCCTACCCATTTCCTACTCTAACCAAATGCAGAACCTTCAGAGGGACTATGGACACGCAAATTCCTACACTGTACTGTTCAGTGGAGAAGTCTTCCCTCCTAGTCTGACAAGTCTGCCTTATGTGGCCATTCCTTACACCCTCACTCTACACATGCAGAATGACATCCACGACAACTTACTGAGACAGTCTAAAGACTCCAAGCTTTTGAAGTACAGCACTACCATAGTGTAAAAGACTGCCCCTTTCCTTGGCTGCCTCTGTACCAAGTCTCTCCTGGTGTAGACCCAGTTTAGTACTTCATTGGTCTTCTGTTGCATTCTGAGTTTCGTTACTCAAAGCCCTCTAGGAACCTCAGTTTGAAAAATTCAACCAACTGCTACTTTTCATTCTCCTGTTCTTTCCAGGCCAATCTTTTCCTCCTCCAGACACTTCACAAGGTCCCTTCTCCAGAAAGTCAAGTGTTAATGCAAAGGAAGGTGGGCCCTCCTCCCACATGCTTGATAACGCCAGCACCTCCTCCCACCCACACCTCCTTTTCACCCGGGAGAGACCAGGGACACGGAGAAAACTTTCTTTGCTGATAGATGACAAAGCAACTCTATCAAGTAGTTGACGGGCAAGTGTCTAGCTGCAGATAAATCCTCCAGACCTGCCTTCTCTATTCCCCTTGTCAACCCATTTTTTGAAATTTAATATTCAGTTTTCCTTCTAGATTCTTGTCATATGTAAACTTGCTATCTCCAAAAAGTCCTTTTATGTTTAAGAGCCAGCTTTAATTCATGCAATACATTTAATTCACATAACTCACAGCGATCCTCCTGCCTCAGCCTCCCCAGTGCAGGGATTACTGGCATGTGCCTCCTCACCTGCAATTGTCAATATTTTTGAAAGAAATTGGAGATCTTCTTTTACAGAATTAGAAATTGTAAACTATAAAACATTATTCAAAATTAATCCAAGACTCACAATTAATACTTCCTCAAGTTCTCCAAAGAAGGAATAGCACATTCTCTTTCCTAAAAACAAGAAATAAAACACCAAGTATCTCTAGATAAGAAATCGCTCTACAAATAAACATACTTGAATTATGAATCTTGATGACAATTTAACAACTATAAACTCACCACTCAAGAAACAGAACAGTGACGTATCCATCCATCTGTTCCCCTCTTTTCTCTGCCCTCCTTTCCATACTGAAGGAAACCACTATCACAATGTTTGTCATTATCATACCTTGTTTTGGTTTTTCAATAATTTTCTCATACCTAGAACCTATACAACATGTTGTTTGATTCTGCATCTTATTAAACTTTATAAAAAGGGTGCCATCCCACCTGCATAACCTTCTGTCTGCTTAGGGCTTCCACTGCCCTGCTGCAGTTCTGGCTTTTCAATATCATATAGATTTCCTCCAAAGGAACGAACTTTGGCAAAAGGCCATTCTTAGTGACACTACTAACAATTTCTATGCGAACCAGTATTCTTCACAGCCTATGACAGGTCCTCAAATATAGCTTCATACCAGAATTCCTTTCTTAAAGCTACCTCTTTCTTACTACTGGGCTTCCAGGTAGTATTCAATCCCAGAACATATCCTTTGGAGGGGCTTCTTGCAGATCCTTTCCACATCCTCAATACAAATAAATCTTGACTGAATAAGGTTTGGAATAATATCCGGTCACTTCAAGTATGCCATGACCCAAACAGCCACACCTCATGCCTCCTGTCTCAGCCTGCTTCGTCTATTTGAAATCCTGAGTAATGGCCCCACCATCCAATCAAATGCTCAAGGAATCAACACAGAGCCATCCTCGCTCACCTCTTTTCCTCTCCAGCCTCTCATGCATAAGGAATAACTGAGTTAACAGCTACTGGGAGAAGCATACTAAAATATGCATCTGACCACAGGACTCCCCACTGGTAAGTAATCCCATTAATTTAGTGAACTATGATTGAGGTTTGTTTTTTTTTTTTTTTGAAGTGAAGGAGAATAGAATAGATCAGAGTACCTCGATGAAGTAACAGTAACCTCTTGTGGAGTTCAGGTTTCAGCTACGTGAATGTGCACTTCTATATGCATAAAGGGCCACAGACCTAGCATATGAAAACTTGAAATGTTTTGAAGTCCAGATTACTGAGACCTTAGGAA
Organism: Tympanoctomys barrerae; assembly: GCA_002564285.1. Classification (NCBI taxonomy): domain Eukaryota; kingdom Metazoa; phylum Chordata; class Mammalia; order Rodentia; family Octodontidae; genus Tympanoctomys; species Tympanoctomys barrerae. Next base: position 29,684 of record NDGN011556995.1, on the reverse strand, counting down.
AGAATTCCAGAGATTTTATGGGTACGAAGCACGAGTGTCCTTAAGAGAACATGGACACTGGTCACTCCCGTTTTCTACTTTGCTCACATTACCCCCTAAGGCCAAAGTCTCTGCTGGCCCCAGCATTCGCTGCCTGGTAACCTTCCTTTTCTTTCTTTTATTTGTTTCTTTCTTTCTTTCTTTTTTGTGGTACTGGGGATGGAACTCAGGAACTCGTGCTTGTTAGACACCTGCTTATGATGTCAAACTACCTCCCTAGCCCCTCAAACACAGATTCTTTAAACCCTTTCTGCCACTCTTCCCTTTGCAAGATGGGAAGTATTCAAATGCTTGCATGACCATGAGAATGTATAAAAATGCTTATCAAACATTTATTATAGGAAGGTAGATTGGCATAGCAGTGACAAGATGCAAGACAGATCTGCGTGCAGGTGCCTTCAACAAGAAACGTAAGCCCACAGCACTGAGGAGGGTTCAGCATGCGACAGTACTTTGAAGTCATAGTCCACACATCAGAACATGAGTACTGGCTTCACACCACTGCTGCGAGGATTGTATGCGAGAAGAGTATACGCTAAGTGCTTTGTGCATGTTTCCTACCACTAATATGCAATATAAGCTAATGGTACATGTTGAAGACAATTGGAGCCTTTAATTTTGTACCACATATAGGTAAAATTATAAGCTCTGAGCAGGGTTTGGAAGTTCTTACTGATACAGGTAAATTCATTAGTTGCAAAGCATGTGTGGGCTTTTAAAACCCTTTGGTCAATAAAATTCTTTTCCTCTAAACTTTGCAAAACAAGTTACTGTCTTTACCCCCCAGGCTGGGGATTAAGTGTAGAGCCTCATGCCTGCTCCACGAGCACTGGAACTCTGAGCCACAGCACTGGCCCTAAAACAAGCTAGCCTTTCCAAGAAAATGGTTTTGGTCCAAAATACAAACTGAGAACATTTTGGTACTCCTGTTAGCTCAAGTTTAAATAACATTTCAAGAATGGTTATAAGAGAAAGCCTTCTCTTTAAATCACTTAACACATTGAACTCTTAATAAGCTAGTCCAGGGTGGGGTCAGGAAAGAAAACTTTCCAAAAGACTCAACTGAAGTGAAATCTCACAGGTGACACAAACACCCCATTTCCACTGCATTGCTGTGGTTCACTGCATTGAAGATGCCAGAAACTGTAAAAAATTCATGAATTTAGGAACCATTACATAATACAACACACTCACCAACTAAGACACAATACCAAGATGCCACTATGATAATGAAATGCATTCTGAATTCAGAGAGTTTACATTATAAAAAAGGAAATCAACAAAAATAAAACACATATCACAGATCTTGGAATTAACAAACACATAGTGGTTTTTTTGTTGTTGTTATTAGACATTTAAATAAGACATGGGTCTCCAACATTATCTTGTAAGTATTTTTCATGTTTCAAAGTTTGAATTACTTGTTTTTAAAAAATTATTTATTTGATCCAGGGTCACACTAGGCAGCTCAGATTAGGAGTGACCCTCTCTCTTGTCTCAGCCTCCTCAGTGCTGGGATTACAGGTACATACCATCATGTCGGAGTTACAGGGCTGGCATGGCATGGGGTAGCAGGGATGGAACCTGGGTCCTTGTGCTTTCCAGGCTGGCGCTTAGACCATCAAGCTATATCCTCAGCCCTGAATTACTTTTAAAGAGATGGTTTAACTATAAAAGCCACAGGTGTTACGGGAAGGTAAAAATTTTTCCTAAGTTTAAATAAGGGATTGCTGTTAGAGTGACACTGGCTGCAGCAGGGACAACTCAGTATTCCAAACTTTTAGTTTTTAGTGCAAACAAACCAAGCTATTGGTGGCAGATTTTACTGAGCAGGAAAAACAAGCCAGCATCTTCAAGTCCTATTTACGTTTGTCTACACTACCTCTCTGATGGGGCCTCCATGTGTTGACAGACAGCACTCGATGTGCTGCTAAGCAGTTTGTTATCTGTGGCGCCTGCAGACTTCACACGTGTCCAGCGATTGCCTTCCAGTGGTGCAGCCTGCTGGAGGACAGAGCAGGCCGAGCACCCTGAGCTCTGTGTTTCGCGTTACTGTTCGAGGCACAGCTCCGGTGCCCCGGTCTGGGAGCCTGTCTTGCTGGAGTGATGCTCAGCAAGTCCTTTCAGGCGGCTGAAAGCAGAAGTTGGTCTGACGTAGGCGCAGCTGATGGCAGCAGTGGGACTGGCGCACTGTGCAGACAGGGACAATGAGTTCAGCTCGCTGCCTCTGCCTATGTAGGCAGCCTAGAGGCTAGTCCTTGAGCAGAAAAAAGGCAGGGCAGAAGATGGCCAATTTACGATCACTTCCAACTAGAATTCCGTTATTGTTTGAGAGAATGAGCTTCCAGGGGCAGCTGATACCTTCAACTAAGATGAGATTTAAAAACTGTGTGTGTGTGTGTGTGTGTGTGTATCAAAGTTAGATACTTTAAAAAAATAGGTAATTTAGCTTATGAATACCTTGGTAAATTAAAATGTGGCTAAACAGTTGTAATTCAATGTAAATATTAAAATGTTATCTACTTGTGTGAAATACTATAATGCTAAAATTCAACCAACCACCATTACAAAAGGGTATAATTTTAGCATCCTTCTGGTATTAATTACATGCAGAACCGAGAATGTAAAGGCGAGTCAGCAGCATTCGGAGCAGACTGACTGAAGACGACTGTTGGCACCAGCCGTGGGCCAGCCAAAGCCCGACAGCAGGCTGGAGGTGGGGGGGGGGCATAGCATGCAAGAAGGACGGCGGTGCCGGGGTTTATTTTTGTCTTCGATGCTTGTTTGAAGCTGATAGTTATCTGTGCTGCCCAGGTACCAAGTGGGTAGGGAAGGGCAGTCTGCGGGAAGCATTTTCGAGGTTGGCTGAAATTGCCTACTAATTTCAAATACCATATAATTTCGTTTTTAGACTCGATGTTCTTAGCCTTCACAATGTAAAATAATTAACAAAGTATTGCTGAATGCTGTGCTAACTTTAGAGGTTAAAAAAAAATAAGAACAAAAAACATTCAACACTATTCTTTGGGGTTTGATGACTTTGCTGCAAGGGTTTTATAGCATTATTCAAGGCTTCAAAGTTACAAGTTAAATGTCCTTTAATCTTCAGAAGGTCACCGTGCCTTTCTGGAAGGCACACATTTAGAAGTCGTCGGCCGGCTATTCCTTGTTCATTCTTCAAAAAGTATGTGTGACTCAGTGTCTCACGCAGGGTAGAAAACGCACACTACTTACAGAAAACATCTTATAATTTCTTTAAAAATTCTAAAAGTTATAATGCGCAAAACCAACCCTTCTAAAGCCTCTGGAAAAACTGAGTCTGAAGGTAAGCAATTAAATTTGAATTTTTCAACATTATTCTCAATAACTAATATTAAACTAATATGTATCCTGGAATCCCACACTATGACAATTGTCGCAGGCAATTAATTGTCTCTGGGCACCAGTCCCAGAGGCTACAGGCAAATCAGCTCTGTAAGGGCATCACATGCCAGCAGATGTGGTCATTATTTAGTGCTGAAAACCATGTCATTTCAGATTTTGTCTCAGTCACGCCACAGATGTGTATGTGTGTGTGAAACGTGCACAGCTCTAAATGGGTCACTGGAATTTTATATATCCACTGCCAGAGTATAATGTCCTGCACCCACTAAAACATTTTTAAAAACACTGGTTCATATCAAAAATACACATCCACCTTGTTCCTGAGTCTCCTGTCTCTATAGAAGCTCTGAGTAGCAGGTTTTGACTAAATCCTTCATATTAATTTGTCCCTCAGTATTACTCCTGTTTGCCAGACTGAACTCCTGAAGTATAAAAGGTCGTATCTACTGATCATTTTGTAGTAAACACTTAACTTGGCTTCGACGAAGGCTGAGAGAATGTCTGGGCAGTAAATAACAAGCAGAACAATAAATTAACCTATTATGGTATTTCTTGATTAGGAATGTGTTTATTACAGTTTATTGTTTAGAATAAGTATATTGTTGAGAACTACACTAGTAATGAATGCCATTATGTATAAATATTGACTTAATTTGCTTGCAACACTTCTTTTAAAGTTGTATAATATGGCGGGAAGAATTTTTCATTATAGCTACAACTCTGACTTTGTCAACCATGCTTTTAGATAAGAAACTTTAATAGGCTTAAAAATACAGCTTAGTTTTAAAAAAATTCACTGAAATACACATCTTTGGAAAATATCCACCTGCCACATTTTTGGTATTTGATTAAAATATAGAGATGGAATGAACTAACCCAGTGTTTATGAAGTATACTTAATGACAGAGATACAGCTTTTGGAAACTGGGTGCACTGTGCCAACACATCCCTCTGAATTTTGTAGCTCAAGAACACCCCAACATCTTTAACAACATCTGCCCAGGTGAACCTCACCAGCTTCCTCTTTTGCTCACACGTGCTGGCCTCTATTTATATAACCCTAGTCAACACTTAGATGTGAGTAAGCATCTGAGGTATGGATTAGAATTGGGAAGATGACTGCGTGACTCACACTCTTCACAATCAACAAGGCATTTTAAGGTGTGGATTCAGCCCCTGACACTCATGAGTAATCAGAATCAACTGCTCCCATAGACATGTTCTCTTTCTGAATCCAGAAAAGGCCTTCAAGGACCATTCACTTTCCTGGCTGCCCTCTTCCACTAAGGGAAAGGGTGGGATGAGCTGTGAAAGACATAATTTTTATTTTTATGCTATAAAAGTTGCTCAACTGTGATGACAAAAATTCAATGAGTCTTATAATTCTTTAATAATATATTGCTATATTTTAATGTTTCAGTCTGAAGGTTTTTAGAAGTTAGCTTCAAACTAAGGGAACAGATTCAAGCAGAAAAGTAAATATGCTTAAAAGCTAACTTGCCAAGACCTAAATTCTGGCTTCTAAAGACACTGCTGAAGGGAAAAGAAAAAGTTCTATAACTGGTAACAAGAAACAGCACAACCATGTGGTACTTAGCATAATCCTCATTAGGGAAACAAGACATAATTTGAACAGAACACGTTCCTTTTAAAAGGATATTTCAACAATGCTTCAGTTATGCTTCAAGTATACCTACATATGACACTGTTGTGATAGTTAAGGTATATTTTCAACCATGTTTGATGCAGAAAGACAAAAATTTTCACTAAGTAAAAGTATCCTTTGTGGGAAATCTAAATTTGAACCTTGCAATTTAAAGCCTTGCACATTCCCATGTAAGAAAGGTCTGTGCAGACTTCAAGGTTTTTGAAGCAATCTGCACGGGCCATGTCGAACTTATCATGGCCCTTGAGCAAAACAGAGGCACACTGTATAGAAGACCCTTGCATTTATGGCTGTGCATATTCCCCGTGGGCTGTGCCAACCCACTCTCTCTCCCCTGTAATGACTCTTTGTTTTTACTGAGTCCCAAAGGGCTGGGGAGAGCGCTGCAAAGAGAAGGGGGAAGGGCAGATGGAATGCAGCTGCAGGCTCTAAAACAATGCTGAGTCCATATATTTTATTCCCTGTTAGAATAATGGAAAGGGCTGGGGGTTGAGGAGTCAGCCCCAGAATGCTCACAGCAGGTCAAGCAACCCACAGCGCCCAGCCTTCACTCCCCAGCCACTGCACTGAACCCCATCACCATTCATTTGGGCTAAATGCTTCTCCGCAAAAATTCAAACACCCATTAAGGTTTCACATTATCAGTCACTTATAGTGTCTTATCTTTAACAGCAGACTCTGTTCAGGAAGGGACACAGTGAGAATAGTGCAGGCAAACACAAACAGGGTGGGGGCTTAGACACATGGGCATAGGAAAGCTGTAGAGATACAGGTGGAGAAGGCAGGGCACAGGTGGAGGTCCAAGATCTCAGATGCAAACTGCCTGCTCTGTAGTGGTGCCAAGGAAAACCATACTCTTTCTGAGGCTGAGAAAACCTGCAAGTGTGCGAATCAAAAGTTTGGAAGCCTGCCTGTATTGGTTCTTTACCAGTCCTTAGACTAACGTGGTGCCGTTTAAGAAAAATGCCCTTTACTTGCATTTATTTCCCTTGTTTGAATTCCCAAACTAGGTAAAAGAGAGAGTTAAGAGAAGCAGCAGCCACAGAACAAGGCGGTGGTTCTACGGTTCCTACGGAGAGAAATACAGATCTTTCATTTCCTTGCGCCTCTTGCCAAGCCCTTTGGTGAAATCTGTGGAGCCGTACAGGCTTAAGGACCCAGGCTGGCCTCTTGAACATTTCTTCAGATATTAGCGACACAATTAAAACATGCAGGGAGCCTCCAGAAGCCTTAAATAAACAACTGAATTAACTCCTCATACACAGATTCAGCATGCACTAAAGACTACCTAAGAAGCTATACAACAAGATTCAGAACACTTGTCTAATTAGGATCCCATTCATGAACACTCGGTTACTAAGAGGGGGGAAAAAGACTTCATTGTAAAGCTGTCATGTAGAAGCAAAGCCCTGACAGCCACACAAACATCTCCTTCAAGTTAGCATTACACAACAGATTTAGAAGTACTGTACTCTTAGCCCATGTTGAATGATGTAATTAATTTGACTCTTGAAATGTGTCCAAGTTACAAAGTTTAGAAAGAGTACATTCATGTATGTGGATGTTTTAAAATTTTGTGACTTAAAAATTCACAAATATGTAGCTTAACAATAATCAAGACCATGTGTCCCCACCCCCGCCTTTTCTTTATAGTTCTAATACCCATTTACAAGCATACCAAACCTCTACAATAGTATATAGGTATATGGTTAGTATATTAAGTAAGGAAACAAAAAATCTAATATTAAATATTAATAGCAATGATTAAACCATACTGGCACTGTTCCTGTACAGCTTACCATCTACTGTAAATACAAAATCCACAGGATTTGGTAAGTTATCACACCATTTTGGTGTGTGTGCTAGGGAAAGAGCCTGGGGTCTCCCACGCTAAGCACATGCTCTCCCACAAAACTGTACTCGCCTGCTCTTTAATACAGCAATAAAATCCACACAGAAAATGTTATTTGGTATCCTAGAAAAGCTAAACTGCTATTATTCTATTTCATTCCCCAGTTGTACAGTTAAAAATTAAGTAAAAAGATAGTAAACAACAATCACAATGTCACAACTTGGTTGAAATTATTCTTTGCTTAGTTATAGCAAATAAAACATTTACATAAGTCTTGATGCTTGAACTTTCAAAAATTTCAAATATGCCATTATCCATGATTTAGAGAAAAACACACTTAAAACATAACTACATCTGAATTACTTTTTCAAAATTAAGATAACCCCACAATTTTGATCAAAGATGTCAAAAGGTTTCATTTAGCCGCAAAGTTCACATATATGAGCAAATGATTATATTAAGGTCAAAGAAAAATCAAATTGTAAGAGTTTGGTGGTATACAGGAAGAATACTGACAGACAGTACTCACCCCTTGGAGCCCTTGGAATTGAATTGAAGGTCGGAAAGGAATTGAATTCTGTTAAAAGAAACATAAAAAAAAGACAGGTAAACCTCAGTTACTGTGACACAGGTCTAAATCTTAAAACTCTAAATCTACATATTTTGTCAGTCCCGTAACACGTGCAACCCCTGTGCATCGGGCTTTCTTCTGCGGCTTGGTACACCAACGTGCTCGATGAGCGCTGACATTTCTCGGGCCTGCACAACCAGAAGGTGTGTTCTGGCAGCACAGTTAATCATGGTTTTAAAACTGACTGACATAATTTGCTGAAAATCCCCATTAGTAGACAAATTTATTTTTACATAAAATAGCTTATTTTCTGACCTATTTTAATAGAAGTGGAGAGATCAAAGAGGTAATTAGAGAAACTCTGACAACTTACAGCACGATGCTATAAATATAAAATTCAAATATTCAGGAATTGTGTACTTTTTCATTTTCTCACATATTACTGGAGATTAGTTTTTATGCGAGGGTCAAACAGGTTGTCATTTCTCTCCAGCAGAACATAATTTCTAGAGCAATGTTTCTGCTTTGTTATGAGATTCGTCTTCATTATATCTCCAATATTTCATCACAGAATTTTGAATTTGGGAGAAAAGCTGTGATTATAAGTTTTAGCTACAGTCTTAAGCATCGTATCCCGTGTTCAGGAGTATCAGTATGCTTTTCTATGGAGATGATTTTTGACTAAATTGCTAGCAGACATTCATGGGGAGCTACATTTGTGTAGTGTTTAACAGTAACAAATCAGCGGGTAAACTATTTTTCATACCCTCATATCCAAACTCAATGAGCAGTGAATTATGGACTGCCCTCTATCCCAAACACAAACACAGAAGCTTCTACAGTCCCTTCTCTTAACCTACTATTTCTAGCTGCTCTGATAAACTTCTTAGCAGATTTAGAAGTTTATTAATCAGCATTATAACAAATTAAAAGAAAAAAATGGGGCTGGGGAGATGGCTCAGTGAAATAAGCGCTTCCCTGGCAAGCGCAAGGGCCTGAGTTCAATCCCCGATTCCTCAAAAAAAAAAAAAAATATGTCAGAACAACCACTTTTTAAAAAAAGTCTACCTGAATATGGTATCAATGTCTAATATTGTTAATATTAATAACATAGTTATGGATATATAGTATGATAATTTTAACTTTTTGGGAAGATTCCTAGATGGGGAATAGCTGGGTCAAAATGAATTTATATTTTTGGTTTTTGAGGAACCTCCACTCTGACTTCCATAATGGTTATATTAGTTTACATTCCCACCAACAGTGTTGAAATTTTGAGGTTTTTGAGACACAATCTTATGACGTAGTTCAGAATGGCCTTGAACTCACTGTGTAACCAAGGCTGGCCTTGAACTCGTGGGGATCTTCCTGCCCCAGTCTCTCTTGTGCTGACATTTATAGGTGTGGACCTCCACAGTTGCCTATAGTGGACAGTTAGTACCTTTTACCACCATAAAGTACAAATTTAGCTTGAGATCAACAGAATCAAAGTACTAATGGGGGACAAAAATTCATTTCTTTATGTACAAAAAGTGGGTTTTAAAAACTGAATTATAAAAAGCTACTGTTTGATTTTTTAGTAGTGATTCACCTAACTTGTAGGTTTTTATGAAAATATATAGGTTACTTTCCTTTGTGGGGGGAGACACCATCCAAAATGACCTTCCCTGGCTAAACTCATGTCTTTCTAAAATAAGAGAAAGCCCCCCTCTGTGTGGAAGTACCATGCCATTCCTAAATTGGTGTCTCACAACAGCCTACCACTTACTATTGCCGAAAGGATCCTTTGGATTAGAAACTCTTAGTGACAGCAAACTGCCTAGCAAGCACCCCACCAAATCCGCCACCTCCTTGGTCCTTCAGGCCTCACAACCTCAGAAGTAATTTATAGTCTCTTCTCACTCCCCATATTCTATCGGTCAGAGACATCTAGAATTACAGAATTTCCAGCGTAGAGGAGGCTTTAGGAATAATAGTGCTGATGTCCGCCCTTCCCACCTGGTTCTTGTGTTCAATTAATAACTAAGCTAGGACCAGATTCCAGACCACAATTGTCCTATGGCGTCCTGCTACTTTTCGTGTACTGCCTATCCTGCACACACATCTGCAATGAATGGGAGATATGAGAATGTGAGGGCCTAATCCTTCATGCCAGAGCTCACATTTTAGTTGGAGAAAATTTGAGGATGATTAAGTACTAGGATAAGTACTACCCAGAAGTGCAGTAAGAATTCTCAAAAAGGAGAGGGCAGTATGGGTTAGAAACAGACGCTAGAGAAGTCAAAGGGTTTATGGAAAAGGACGGATCTTAAATAGACTAGAAAAAGAGGAACTGCAGGGAGAAAGTGACCAAAGAGAAAGCATGGTGTCTCTGGAGCACACCCTGTGCGGGGAGTGAGCGCGCCTGTGTGGGTGTAGACTTTTCTCCCACTGGAAATGCAGCACAAGCGATGGAATCTAGACCCATAAGCTCTGCCTCAGCTAAACTCTGCTTGTCCTGTGAATTTGTTTTTAGTTTCTATCTGCTGCAGAATAAATAGAGAAGACTGTAATGTTCATGTTCCCGGCTATCTGCTCAAAGGCTTATCACCGCATAGGATAACTGCCTTAATTGTCCCTTACCTGCTCACTGCTCATCTCTAAGTCTTGCCTTCCATGTGGTGAACAATTGGAGGCTCTCCCAATTCTCAGAATAAGGAACTGAGCTGCTGAGAGACATGCTTGGTGGTGGTGGAGTAATTCCTTCAGCAGTGTGTAAAGCAGATGGAGAGAGGCAGATTGGGATGGGAGGGGACAGGGGCAGGAGCACTGAAAGTAATCCTGAGGATGCCTAAGAGATGCTTTGCAAGTGGTGAAAAAGGCCTAAGTATAGCTGCACCATGAGCCAACAGGAGAGGGTGGGTGGTGTAGATACTTCCCTGGAAGAGTATCAGGCACCAGAGAAAAATGATATTGAGCTATATCTGAGGCTACGAGTGATCCATTCTGGCCAGGCTATTCCACAGCCCTTTAAATTAAGCCAGCCAGCCGGCCAGCTTACTTTTTTTTTTTCGCCTGCCTGCCTGCCTGCCTGCCTGCCTGCCTGCCTGCCTGCCTGCCTTCCTTCCTTCCTTCC
>NDGN011556995.1:0-16588 GCA_002564285.1 Tympanoctomys barrerae | reverse complement strand
TTGTATTTTAGAAAAAGGCCTACAAGGTGTTCAGGGTCTCACTACTAGATCAGACTCGTAGTGTTCTGCCTGTTTACAGCCTCCCAAGAGCCGAGATTACAGGGGTGAGCCACCTCGCCCATTCTCCGGGGGCGGGGCCAGCATGGCAGGCCCGTGGACCGAACCCCCAGCCCCTGCGCCTGCTTGTGGGATCTTTACTCTGCCGAGCTATTTGGCCAGCCCTTATCATGTGTCTTTTCTAAAAGAAGGCACTATGCTACTTTAGAACTTGTGGTTATGCTTTTTTAATTTAAGGAGTTATTTTATTCTTTGTTCATTATAACATCACCTGATAAAGAATCCAAATGCTAATAATTATACTTTAACCAATGTATTAATAAAAGTATCTAGGCCAGGGCAGAAAGAAGGATGCAAATTAGAGCCCGAACAGGAAATCAGGCAGTTGATCCTGAAAAAAATTGAATATACTCAACAATTTTCCAAAGCTAGTAATATACTCAGAATGCTACATGATGTAGAATTTACTTTAATAAATGGCACCTCCTGTGCCTCAAACTTTTAATTTGAATCCAAAACAAGAGTCATTAAGCTTCACAAAACAAATCTAGTATGTTGTCTCATCATTTAATCCAGGAAAACCTTTTTAGATGCAGAAAAACCATTTTCTACAGGTTTGGAAGACTAAGGTTAGGGAGGACATGCAGTAGAGATGAATTTCTTTCTAGCCATTCATTATAGCACAGAAAGGAGCACTACAGAGAAGAAGCTGCCCAAACGATGGGGCAAAAGAGGGCAGAACAGCTAACACAATTCTTGTTTGAAAGGATAACTTTTGAAAAACTGTAGCTGTCTAACACAGGTTTAATTAAAAAATATATAGTTGTCTTTAATCTTAGGACCTCAATTTCTTAAACATGGACGACAAAACTCTAGGCTGAAACCCTCACCACATAGTTACTATAACCCATGCTTTAAACTAACCATACTTGGGGCCAGGGAAATGGCTCAGTGGAATAAGTGCTTCCTTGGCAAGCGCAAGGGCTTGAGTTCAATCCCTGGTTCTGCAAAGAAAAATAAAATAACGATACTTGAAGCATAGTATCTCATTTTATTCTGAGAGACTAATGTTGGCCTTATAACTGTGTAATAAGCTTACATTCCAATTTGATTTGAAAAGGGAAAAAAAATTGTTCCAGAAATTGTGTGTAAGGGGTAGTAAAATAAGACTAAACTAGGAAATGGGGATAATTAAAAAAACAATAAATTAATAAAATATAGCATCTAAGTCACTTTTTCAAAGGGTGCAACTCATGAAGTGACCCTGGAAAACTGCATGTCTAGTATTTTCAAAGATCGCTGCCATGTGGAGGGGAGGTCAGAAACTTGGAGGCCAGCTAAGCACCCATGGTAGTGATACGACAGCCAGACAACGGTGGCTGTAACAGGAATAATGGTAATCAGGGGTAGATGCTAGGTTTAAGACTGGCAGGATTTGCTAATGGATCCAATAGGTCAAGGAAGGAATAGAGAGATCAAAGGTTACTAGTAAACTTCTACACAACTGCAGAGTGTTGCCGCTTACAGAGAAGGGAAACACTCAGGCTTAAGGAGTAAAGCCGAGCTGTTTGGCTATGTGAAGCTCGAAATGTGTCTTTGCCTTTGATGAGGAAGAGACAAGCTGAAAATCAGTGTCTGGAGCTGCAAAGAGCTGACCTGAAGCTAAGTATTTGGGAACATTTACCATACGGATCACATTTAAATCTAGAGAACTAGATTAAATCTTAGGGCTTATGGAGCCATCAGGTGACTAAATTGTTTTCACTTTTGTAAGAAAGCGGTAAAAAGTGGCTGTGACTCCCCCACGGACACAGCTCACTCTCTTGGACAGTGGAGGAAGGAGAAAGGAGCAGGGCGTCCAGGGGCTCCTACTTGAGTGAAAGACGGGTCAGCAAGGGACACGGGGTGGGAAGAAAATGGGAAGAGTGTGCTGCCGTGAAGATGTGGCCAACACGCCGCCACCACTAAGACAGGACCGGGCGCTGGCGAGAGGGCGCCGGCCAGGTGTAGCCTCGGGTGGGGGGCAAGGGGGGTCGGCAGAGGGCAGCAGATGACGAAGACAGACACGTCTTCAGCATTTCCTTTCTCTCTTTGGATGGTGCCCGGGAACAGACTCTGTTGCAGCTATTTTTCTGTGTACCTGCCTCTCCCCAAGACAAGCGCTGACGGCAGGACCCATCATGCCTACTCGGCCCTGTATCGCCAGCACCTAACTCTTTGCTTGGCATGTGTCAGAAGCTGGATGCAAATGTCAGACAAACAAATGAATACAGGGTGCGTGGACCTCTGACTTCTATCTATTTTTAAACGAAAAATTCTCAAAATACTCAACTGAGTTTTCAGTAAATAGACCCTTTTTCTTGTCCTCAGAGGCATCCTGCCTTCTAATGAAAGTGCCCAAAGCAATGGTACTAATTAAACAAAAGTTATCTTAAAATATGCTAATGCTTAGATAAGCTTACTCAGATCCTAAAGCCTTCTAGTGAATCTCACAAGAAAGTCCAAGCCTGGTTTCACCCTTGAGTAAGCTCACTGCTAAGTAGGGAAGTCTTCCAGCTGAGGGTGGGCTGTGTGTGTATAAGACCCTTATGTGCTTGTGATCACTGTGCTTTGTTTTTCATAAGGAACTGTATAAAAAAAATTAAAACACCAAAATAGGGACCACAGTTATAGCTGTGTGGCTCATGAGTACTCAGGTTTCATCTCTCAGTACAAACATAAATGCACACATGCAATCCACATCTCCAACTGCAACAGAATGGAGGCAACCTGGAAGAAGGGAAAACACTGGCCCTCTGAATAGAATTCTTTAGGAATTATATTATTTCAAAATGATACTGCAAATGTAAGTCCAGGAGCATATTATATAGGGTTAATTGTGTTTCAATAATCACCAGGAATAGAAACCACAGAAGGTCAGAGCTTCATTTTAAAATCAAGTTAGATGTTCCTAGCCTATGCACTAGGATGGCTTTAAATGCAATTTTAGAGATTATTCAATAAAGGAAGTCTATAAAAATATGAATAAAAAATTTAAAATCCCCGCTCAAACGAATTATTTCTGAATTTCAGCATTCCCCAAATCACCAGCCTCCAAAATGAAACAGTAGAGCTGAGGTAAGTTGTATAAGCAGTACAGCCTTGCTCTAGATAGGCCAGCCTCAAACTCCTAAATATACTCTATAAATAGAAAACATTTACCCAAAGCTAAATCTCTTGGGGACTAAATAAAGGCTGAGTGAATGTCCACCAAAAGGGCACTCATCTTCATCGTCCCCACCCGCGCCCCCTCCTAACTACTTTTGACTTTCCCAGTGGAGAGAAACTTCAACTCAATCCTCTTCCTTTTCAGTCCTGTTAAATTCTACAGGTTCTAGCTGTCTCTGTTGTTCTCTACAGCATCCTAGTGTAGACCCCAATCATCTCCAGCTGGATCACTCACTTCTCCTAACTTGTCTACTTCCTTCCATATACATATTACAGTCACACCCACGCCAGGATAACCTGAAAGCATCTCTCAGATTTTTTCACCTATCGATTCAGTATCTCCTCAGTGAAGACAGAATAAATTTAGACTACCTAGTAAAGCCATCAATCTGCTCTGAGTGCTATTATTCTCTTGAACGCAACTATCTTTCTCCTCTGCACTCCAGGATAAGTAGAACAGGGTCTTTCTGGTAATTCCCAGACCCTGCCGCAGCTTTCCTGCCACTGTACCTTCTGTGCCTATAAGACTTCCTTTGCTGGAGATGTCATCCCCTGTCCAGTCTCTATTTGCTGAAATCCTAATACTAAAATCCTTTAAGACCCAAGGCTCTTTTCTAGACTGATAACGTAGGCTCTCCATGAAGAAAAGCTCATGCTATTTGTCTAATAATCTAGTTATTATAAAACTAGTAGCCAAATAAATGCCCTACCTGTATATGTCAATTCAAGGTGCTCAGATGATTCATGAATCTTTAAGAAGTTTACAGTTTAAAAGGATTTTCTTTTCTTAAATTCTACATTAGATCGCCAGCTATGTAAATCCTAGCTTTGGCCTCTGCTGGCAAGATATTAGTGGAGACCCTTAAATCAGTTCTTGAAAATGTAACATGGTTTTCTAGATCTCTTACTGTCACAATCGAAATAATTATAAATAGGGAGAAACTTAGGAAAGAAGAAAGGGAAAGAAGAAAAAAAAAAGAAAAAGAGAGAGACAAGAAAAAAAGAAGCTCTGAAAGCAGTTCTCCTTGATAAATCTGATCTGCATTATGTCATGGTTTTCAGCTTTAATTTGGCAAGGGAGACAACAGCATTAACTTGCTGTATTCCGTCTACTCCAGACCTGCGCTTCTAGACCTTCGCCTAAGTCACAGGAAATGCTGTACGGAGCTATGGTATGCGGCACTCAAATGGAACATTATATTACATGCTGCTTTTATTGTAAAACTGCTCATCTTAAATGCAGAAATGCCCAGAATACCACATCTGAGGGACATCTTCTCATATACACTTGACCCTAACCAGCTGGATTCTGCTGCCAGCACCTGAGTCTCTTTGTGCCAGGGAAAAAGGATCACTGCAAATTGTAAAAATGATCCAGGGCTGGTTCAGCTGAAATTCTCATTTTTCTTCCTTTGCTAGCTTTATCACAAACCATCTACCAAGCCCTGGGAGCACAGCTTCCTATTCTTTTATAAGTGCAAATAGAGCAAATGATAGGCTGCATCTGGTGAATGTCCTTGGTGAGCTTCCCTGGAAATCATTCCAAGAATTCTACACTCCTTTCCTTTTAAATCCTTTTCTTGAACATGTTCCAGTCCTTCACATATGTTCTTTCTTTCTCCTCCCAATTCTGGTGCCAAGGTTCCCGGTCTATCTTTTTAGGCAATCTGGCTACGGCTTTCTCAGGGAGGAGCACCCTGCTTTTTTGTATTGAGCAACAAACTGAGCACACGAATAAACTTTTCAAACACTGCATCATGGGGCGCACACTTGGCTTTCCTCGATCAAGCTAAAAGTCGGTGAGGTTAACTTACTTAAATTAAACCGGGCTACATTTTTCAAGTGGGACAAATGGAATCTGCCACAGCAAGCCTTATTGCTTCACTTAATACATGTGGCAGTGATGCAGGCCATCATGCTGGCAGGCCTGGAGACTGAGGCTGTGGCGTGAGGCGTGTACACAGCTTTCTGTGTTTATAAGGCAGAAAAAAAGAGAATCAGCCAGGGAAGAGTTCTTTCTGAATCTTAAACCATAATGAATCAAAAGCTGAACAATTCACCTGACAGAAAGGACTGAGGTGAAAGGATCGCCTACTCCATGTTCTGTGGCAGCAGGGACTTAGAAAACTAAAAACAATTAACACGTTAAAGGGAGATACATGGTGAATGTCAATAATTTGGGGGTTTCAATCATACTTTCTACTTTGACTGAATTAATAGTTAATACAGGAAGACTGACCTCAGGCAATATTAAATCATATTTCTACAAATTTTGAAAACAGTAACATTTTCCTAAATGGGACTAATCAAGGCAGGAAAATTCATTTCAAACCAAAAGAGCTGACAAGAGAATATGTTCACAGAATCCTGTTTAAAGGTATCTATCTGTGTTTGATCTTCAGGGATAGAGAAGTCGCTTTAATACCCATTCACACGTAGGTAGGACTTTCTATGTCACAGCTGGGTAAGCATACTAATACTTGACCCACCATCTTTGAAATTCTACGAAAACTTTTAGAAACCAAGTTGACAGGCATGGCACTCACTGTCAAAACCTAAAACCAATATTTTGATAACATTTTTGTGTTATATTATTCCAATCTCAAAAGAAAGCCAGCTATACTGCTGAGGAAAATTAGTTAAAATACATTACCAAATGTTGTATTTTTATTTTAAATGTAATTTCACATTTGCAAGAAATATACAATTTAGCAGTCTATGTTCATTTGAAATATGTAGGGCTTATGCAGACCATACACCCATAGATACCAACTGAAATAAAATTGTAATTTGCAATTTTCTTTCATTACTTGTTCTCTTATTCAAAAATCATCTATCTACATTTGAAAAATGCGTGACATCCTAGGTATCTGTAATAGAATATTTAAGTTTTTCTAGAAATCATGAAAATAAATTTAGAGTCATAACTATCCATCTAATTAATCTGAAACTATTTCCATATTCAGTGACTTGAAAGCACCTTTTAAGAGACACTCCAGGTAATGCTCCTTTTGTTGAACTTACATTGTTCTCCTATCCATTTAGAAAAGCTCCCAGGATCTTTGCTCTAACAGTAGAAAACTTAAATAATAAAGGTAAATCAAGTTTGTCTTTTCAAACAGTGAGCAGTTATGTCTTGAGAGAACCAAGATCTCAGTTTTTTCAAAGTCTGCTTCTGTGAACCCTAATAATTTAGTATTATTGTTCTATTACATCGAAAGAACTTAAAGAACTTCTCTATTCTCCCTAAACCACAGCTTCCCAAACTCATAAAATTCATTTCTCTGAAGCCTTAGGCTAAGTGGGTAATTTAGAAGAATAAATCAACTGAACAAAAATCATATGTACAAGAACAACTCTGATGCCTAGTTTGGCAGATTAACCTGTTGAAATTTCTGGCCTTGGCAAAGTCATCAGAAGTAAGAGTCATCATTCTGCACAGGTCCAAACTTTGAGGGTGGGGTGCGGTGGTGGCATCTGTCATCATGCATTGAACCCCCTCCTACACCAGCACAGGAATGGGGGAGCAGTTCTGTGTGATTAATAAGTGATATCTTGCCCCCTCCAGAGAACAAGCTTAACCTTCTAAAACCTTTTCCCAGTTATCCAACTCAGAGCAACATAGTTCCAAACAGCAGCTGCAATTTAAAGTCATCAACCTGATTTGTGACAAGGACTGAAAGCAAAAAAGGCCAAATAAATATCCTTCTACTGGAGGATAAAAGCTCAGCCGGATGCCTGCTGCTGCTAACTGTCACTCTCTCCCTGGAGAGAGCCATGGTCTGGCTGAGGCGGGAGGACAGGCCTAGGGGCACATCTGTGGGGGGCTTCAGTGAACCCTCCAGAGACACTGCATCAGAAGACCAGCAGTGAATAGTCACCCACAGGTTTTTTTTCAGCTCTTGCACACTGTCTAGTCAACTGGCCTTGACATTTTTACCCCAATTCCAGCTAGCTTTTCCAAGCCCTATAAAAATGTTTTTGAATCGAAGCGACAGAAGCTAGTTAAGCCAGAAAGAAGACAACGTCCAACAGCGAATGCCAAGTCAGCTTATTCTGTCTCTTTCCTCTAGGCCACAGCAGGTCACTGCTTCCACCTCTCATTGTTTCAGGAGAAAATGAATTCTGAGGCTAACTCAATCTACAGGCCTCCACGCTGAGAAAGGTGGAAGGACTTGGAAACTAGGTCTTCTCCATTTCCCTTTCTGCCTCTGCGTTAATTGACCAGATCCACTAATATGCATGCCCAGAGATGGAAAAAGACAGTAACAACATTAACAGGCAATACAATCATTTAAGAGCAAACAAAGCCATTGGTTTCAGTAGTTAATACAGAAAAAAAATTGAAATCAAGAACTAAGTGGTGAGTTGAGAGAGAAAGAATTTTTGATCCTTTGGCTCCTGGAAGATACTAGTATATAAATGTAGCGATTTCCCGAGCATGAAAACGGAGTACAAGAGGCAGAACTGCAAGCCACACAAAGAGGAAAACATCTACACTCTTTTCCTGGGATCCAGGGGTCATCCAGCTCAGTGTGGTGTGTGACCTCACTTGACTCACCCTGGGCACTACTACCTCCCCCTCTGGGCCTCTTCACACTATCCCTTCCCCACCAAGTATCCGTTCAAAGGCACAGATTTGCTCCTTATGGAGGGCGGCTTCCTGGCTGATCCCAGAGCTCCTGTGCCTGCCCACCACCGAGGGCTGGACTTTCTCTGCTCCCCAGGCCTACTTCTCTATGGGGGATGGCCGCCTCTCAGGGCTGCCTCTCCAGACTTGTATTTTTCTCTCCACATCTCCTGACCTACCTTCTTCCCACTATCGTTCCTTCCCACGCCCGTCCCTCGGAACAGGTAAGCTTATCTCTCTATCTGGCAGGACTGAGTTTCTCTCCACCACTGGCCTGCCTGCCTGCCTGCCTCCCTGGCTCTCCCCATAGGGGCCTCCTGCTCCACACTGGCGCTGCTCTGGGCTGCAGGTGCACCTGTGCAGGACCAGCTACTGGCACGTGCAGTTTTCCATTTCCTTTATCTCTCTGCATCTTTATTGCTGGAATACACTGAAATACCAGCCATACTTGAGGCTCTTTTCCCTTTCTGGTTTCACTGTGGGGAGTAAGGTATCGCTCTCCCTGTTCTTTTCCCCACAGCCTTGTACAAAGCCTGGGTTTTTCAACCCAGCTTCTTTGGTGGTAACACATGCATCCTGGTACTAACACTGTCCGCGCAATTCTCCCAGTGTCCTTCTGAGTATTCTCACTGCCGAATCTCTCCTACTGCGTCATGCCTGCCTTGTGTGTTCATAAACAGTTCCCGAGGTGTGCATGTGAGTGGTAGGGCTGCTCTAAACTCAGCTGACTCAGGTTCGCACTCCGGCGCCGCTTTGCTGTCTTCTCCCTATGCATTTAAAGTGCCTGACACTAGTGGGAGCTCAACAGATGTTAATTCTTTCCCCACTTTTACCTGAATTAAGTATGTGAGCTGTGTCTGGGCGCCCTTCGCTCCCTGGCTTTATGAAATCTGTTGGGAGCGTTTTCCACGTTATGGACTGGACTATTTGTCAGGGAGCCTCGCTGGCTTCATCTCCCCTCCATTAGACTGTATTCCTTCCTCTCCGAGTACAGCGTTGCGGGTTCCCATATGGTGTGGCCCTCCCCCGGCAATGCTCTCACCCGGGTAGCTCTTATCCTGCTGCGTGCCCCCTGGTTGTCGGTCTCTTCTTGGGGTCCCACCCCTCCCACTTTTATCGCTGGGAAAACACTCCCGGATTCGTGCCCCAGATGCGGTGCCTACGCTTCTTCCTGCACTCGGGATGCGTGTGTCGGCGGGGGAGCCCGGGTCAGAGGCAGGAGCCTGCGGGGGAGGCCGCGCTGGGCGCTCGTCCCACCTTCAGGATCGCCCCTAGCCGCCAGGTTCCGCAGTCAGCCGGGACGCGGCGCGCCCTCCCTCCCGGTACGCGGAGCTTCCGCCGATTTCCTTCCCCAGAAACCCCTCGCTCCCGGCACTAGGTGTGCGCGAGTCCTCGGGCGTCTCCGGGAGCGCACGGTGCCCGGGTCCCCTCCGCAAGGTGCGTCCCCGCCCTGCCTGAGCTGCGAGCACAGCGTCCCGGCCTCGGCCAGCACACGGTTCGCCGGTTCGCCCGCCCGCCCGCCGTCCGTCCGGCCGTCCTGCCGTCCTGCCGCGGAGGGCCCCGGTCCGCGAGTCTCCGGGAGCACCAGCTGTGTCCTGGCCGCGGCGCGACGCCGCAGTCCCGGTCCCTGCGGGTCCCCGGCGCCCTCCAACCCCCGGCAGCTGGTGCCGCCCGGCTCTTTACTGGTAGGCGGTGCGCGCCCCATTCCCGGCCGCGGCCGGTTTGGCCGCCCGGTTCTTCGCCCCAGGCCTCTCTCCCTGGGGCACCGGTCGAGCCGGCAAACCCGCAACGCCGTCGGAAAGTCCCTCCGAGCCGCCGCCGCCGCCGCCGCCCGGGCCACGGCTGCCTCGGCCCCGCCGCCAGGGGCCGCCAGTCCTCGCGTCGCCCGCCGCCCCCGACCGGCTGCGAGGGTACCCTGCGGGCCTCGCTTCCCCAGCGCCGCGGCCCCGTCCCTCACCTTGTGGCTCTGGTAAGTCTCGAGGGCCCGGATCGCCGTCTCGGTGAGCTTCACATGCAGCACGGTGATGCGGTCCTGCCCCAGCCGCCCGCACGACAGCCCGTAACGCTGCTCCTCCCGCAGGCCCGCCGCCCCCCCCGCCGCCATCTTAAACTCCCCGGGGTGCGAGCGCCGACGCCGCTTGGGCGCTAGCCTCCACTGCGGCCGCGGCTGCTCGGGCTTCTGCAGCCGCCGCCGCAGCTACGGCCATCCCGCTGCTGACGTACTGTCATAGACTGCGCGCGGCCAGACCTCGGGCTGCCACCGTCGCCGCCCGCCCCGCCCCCTGCCGCGCGCCCCGCCCCAGACGCTTCTCATTGGCTCTGGCTCCCTTTGGGCCACCGTCATTGGTCGCCTCCTCTCAGGGGCGGAGCCCAAAGTCGCCGGAGTTTTGCTCCCGGGACGGGACGTCCGAGAGAGGAGAAGCTGACGTCGGAGTGACGCGCCAATTTAATCCTACCCCACGTCACGTCTGGGCTCGCCCTCAGCGATTGACCCGGCTGATTTGGGTATCCCCTGGTCATAGAGTATCCAGGTTGCCTGAGGCGGTTACATGGAGTCGGAGCCCCGCCTCTTGGAGGGACAGTAGTGGGAAATCGGGAGAGGAGCGACCCTAGGCGCTCAGGTGGTCGTCG
Source organism: Tympanoctomys barrerae (assembly GCA_002564285.1). Classification (NCBI taxonomy): domain Eukaryota; kingdom Metazoa; phylum Chordata; class Mammalia; order Rodentia; family Octodontidae; genus Tympanoctomys; species Tympanoctomys barrerae. Next base: position 6,063 of record NDGN011556995.1, on the reverse strand, counting down.
GAGACGCCGACGGCCGCGAAGGAGCGAGGAGCTGCGGCAGCGGGGGCGCTGGACGGCGTCTTTGCCTGCCGAACGCAGGCGGGGCTGGAACCCAGAGACCGGGAGGATGCCTGCGACCTTCTCCGGTCCAGGCTCCAGGGGTTGTGTTACACTGTGTGGGGCATTTTACAAACCAAACGCTGCCGAAGGCTGGAGGGGCTTCGTGTGGTGGGCTCAGCAGAACAGAAAACTGAACTTCGGGGTTTTATGGGATCATGCCTGGTTGAGATTTGAAACTCGCCCTGTGGTCAGGATTGTGCTATTTTATAGGTTATTGAGAAGCAGCCGTGGCTCTAGAGGTGCTGTGTCAGGTTCGGAGGACCCCGGAAGAGGAGAGCTGGTTTTGACCTAAGGTAGAAGAAACTGAGTTTTATTTGTGGGACTAGGGGAAAATAGGGTGTAAGCTGGGAGATGGGCCTTTGAGGGAGATGGAAGTACTAGGGGCCTGCAGGCTTGTCTGTCTTTGGGATGATGCAGACGTGGATGTGGCTAATCCAGTCTTCTTCAGACCGTGGTGTGTGAGTAGACAGGCAGCTTCCCTAGAGGAGGCATTGATTGGAGGATTGGAAACACCAGATAAAATCCTACAGTTGAGCCGGGTGTGGTGGCTCACATCTGTAATCCCAGCGGGAGGGTGGCTGAGGCAGGAGGATCCCTGCAGAGTTTGGGGCCACGCCTGAACTAAAGTAGTAAGACCTTGATCTCATAAAACAACAACAAAAACATTGAATGGTTTAAAAATATTGAGAAGCAGTTTTAATAAAATGCTAAGTCCCTTAAAAAAAAAAACATACATCGTTACCCTCTGATTGTAAAACGTTGCTGCTTTTCTTTGGAATTCCCTATGAAAATTTATGCAAAATTATAATTAATCAGTATTTTCCAATTTTTTTGGGGGGGTCTTTTTGAGACAGGATCTTACTATGCAGTTCAGGCTGGCCTTGAGCTCACTTTGAAGTGCAGGCTGGTCTCAAACTCACATCAATCCTCCGGAGTGCTGACATTACAGGCACTACATAAACTAAGATTAGTGCTACATTTTTCCATGATCCATGCCCCTCCCACACCTGAATAAATCCATTCCACAGATACACTCAGTTTTGATTCATTCCTTGTTTGAGTATAGTGTGAATTTCAGAACAAATTGTGTTTCCACAATGCATGGGTTATGTGGAAACACATTTGTTGTTTCATCACGGTAGTAATTTGTAAATGGATTTAATTTCAACCCACCAGAGTTGGTTAGTTGTTAAAGCTTGTTAATGTTAGTTTACATTAGTATTAATACAGAGTGTGAATTATTTTAAAACACTGAATAGGAAAATTAAGGCAACCACAAAACCTTGGATTAAGAATTTGACTTTTGCAAGAGATATTGAAGCTTTATTATGTAGATTTATGTAGCTTTCCAAAAGGAAAATCTTAGCTGGGTGTGGTGGCTATACCTGAAATCCCACCACTTGGAAGCCTGAGGCGGAAGTATTGCCAAGAGTTTAAGTTTGTTTATTTTATTTAATTTTGTTAAGAGTTGAAGTTTATCCTGGACTACCGAGTTCAAGGCCGGCCCATATTGCATCGTGAGATACGTCTCAAAAACAAATCTTACCCAAGTAATAGTTCATATTACTTCTCCATGGGGACGGTTTCCCACAAATGCCTTATTTGGTGACTAGAACAAGTAAAACCTGTATCCCACTGTTTTCCGGTGAGGGTAAGCAAATCCCATCCCCACCCACATGACATCTTAACCTGGTCTCCTCTTACTCAGAGCTTCTGTGACATCCAAAGGGTGGGGAGGAACAAGGGTGATTTTCACTGTAGTTTTCAAATGTCCAAACTGTGGCCTCTTGCTAGTAATTTTTTTCTTAATTGTAGTAGAAAACTTTTTTCTCCTGTCCTTATTTTAGTGGAGAACAAATCTTTCAGTGGGTAACACTGTGGTAGAAATGCATTGACATTTGCTTGCATTGTTTCCCCTGTTGAGGTTTTTTACTATTGAAGAAAGCCATGAGTATGTACAAAGTCATTCGGGAATCTGGTAGTGTTTCCTAGTGGCTGTCTCATTGGCATAGTTCGCATTATCCCTGCCTGAATCAGATGATTAAATTGTGTTGCTCATAAAGGTAATTAGTTTTGAGAGAGCTGTTGAAAGTTGCTCTCTGGGAAGGTTACTATGGTATACCTGTTTTCTGTATCTTTATTCAGTTTCAATAATTAATCATTGAATAGCAGCTAAGTGTTAAAAGCTGTGGAGGATTGGAAAATCAAACTTTATAGCCTCTAAAGGATTTTTTCTGTTTGAATGTGATGAGTAAGCCATTACACTCAAAGGAAAACAACTAGTGAATTAGTACATCCTAATTTGGATGGTGTTGGTGATAAGCTACAAATTCAAAGAAGGAAGTCTGAAGAACATTTGTGGGGGTGATGAAACTTGAACATCTCTAAAAGCTAAGTACAGTAGATTCTAGATAAGTGGAATGGTGTAGATGGGCAGCGGTCAGCCACAAGGGATCTTAATGATCAGTCTAGTGAACCCGTTTGTTTTATCAGAAAGGAATGGAGACCCCCCATTAATTTAAGAGTTAGATTTGTGATCACGTCTAAATGTCTTTTTGCTACTCACATACACCAAGTAGCTGGTAGCTATTGTTTAACTTTAAGAAGAAATCTGCCTTATCAGCACGGGCAGAACACAGAAAGGAAGTAAGCTGACACAGGCCTGCTTTGTCTCTGATGGGAAGGGTACAGTACACTCAGAGGGTGTGGAAACACTGAGGCCTTTTTTGGACTTCAAAAGCTGGGACAGTACTCATTCCTGCTTTTGTGATCATTTCTGACATTTTTGATGCTGAATTCACCAATTTAGATACCTCTGGGAACCACTAAAACAGACCAGGGACCTGAGGTGCTAGACTGTGGTGAGCTGGGGATGTTTAGAGTTTAGACGTTTCTTCGTCCAGCTTATCATTGCCAAGTCATTATATACACAGGAGTCCAGACCTGATTTTTCAAGAAAAGCTAAAAAACAAAAGATTTTCTGTGGACCGATTTATGTTTGTTAACACCGACCTAAAATTTCAAATATACACTTTCTGAATATTAAGAGTCTTTGAGCCAATGTTAACCTGTAGATTTCTAGTTTTTCATGTTTGCTTTAGTGATTTCTGAGACAGAAGGCCATTTTGTCTCAGCAGTTTTATGAGCTCTTTCTTAATCCTACTTATAGAAGAAGTTAATTCATACTAATATCGTAACACAAGGCAGTGGTGTCTTGTTTTGAAAACAAAACACAGAACCTTTGGAGTTAGAGAAGCTGTCTGGATGTAGAGCTTTTTCCAGATGCCTCTCCTCTGTGGTTTGTTTTACCCGCGCCATTACCCTGCTGGCCTTTCAAGACTTGCCTTGCCCCATACAAAAATCTTTTTTTTGGACAACTGAAGTCCGATCTTGATGTTTTTTTTTTTTTTTTTTTTAATAAACATCATTGTTAATCTGGGTGGGGTGGTGCATGTCTATAATCCCAGCACTTGGGAGGCTGAGACAAGAGGATCACTCTGAGTTCAAGGCCAGCTTGGGTTTTATAGTGAGGACTTATCTCAAGCAAAAACAGGATAAGTGGAATCACTAGGTAGGCAGAGTTCAGCCACAAGTGATCTCGATGATCATTCTAGTAGAACCTATCTGTTTTATCAATAAGGAAATGGAGACCCCCCCCTTCATTTAAGAGTTAGTTTTAGAATCAGCTCTAAGTGTATTTTTGGTACTTATATATACCAAGTAGCTGGTAGCTACTGTTTAAATTTAACTAAGAAGAAATCTGCCTTATTGTATAGTTCAGAACAGGTGGTGCATGCCTGTAATCCCAGCCCTGGGAGTCTGAGGATCACTGAGTTCAAAGCTAGCCTGGGTTTTATAGTGAGATCCTGTCTGAAACAAAACAAAACAAAACAAGACAAGACAAAACCAAGCAACCCCCGCCCAAAAGCAAAAAACCAAAACAAAACAAAGCAAAAAACCCAAACAATCAAGCAAAAAACTAACCCCCAAAAAAACTTCATTATTTATGGAGAATAAACATGTAATACCTATACAAAGGGCATACCTATTTGTTGTATAAACACAGCTTTCAAGCTAAATGATTATTATTGTATCATGTATAAAGTTTTAAAATTATAATCCATGTAAGAAATGTCACATTGCACTGTTATTTTTATCATCATCATTATCATCATTATCATCATCAATTCTTTTTTAAATATTTTCCTTTTTTGTTTTGCGGAATTGGGGATTAAATAAATATTTGTCATTTTTATTGAAAACTTTTTTCCTTAAAAGTAATGTCTTTATTTATTTGGCACAGGCATCATCATTAATTTTTACGTTTGGTTCTGAACCTTCTCAGCTCATTGAAAGGTAGAGCAATAGGTCTGTAGATAATAAAAATCCCTGGATATAAAGGAGTGGGGGTCTGATCCAGGCCCATCACTGCTGGCCTAGCCCATGAGAGGCTCAAGAATTTCTCTTTAGGAAGAATTAGCGTAAGGTGCAGTGGAGATGGAATGATCTAGAGGCCCTGAGTTAAAGCTGGATGTACGTAGCACACATACAGTTTTTCTTTGTATATTTTGAGTGAGGCTCAGGGATTATAAGAAGGGAGAATGAAACTCTCTTTTGGCACATAGAAATGATAGTGGTCCAAATCCACATGATTTCTGAAGCAGACTGCTGGCTTATGGAGAATTTGACTGGGACAGGCAGCCTATAGCGTGCCAGGTCCAGCTGGGCCCTGAAAGGACACTGGACTAGACTGGCTCCCCACAAGCTAACTTCTCTGAACATCCACTTTTCTCATTTTAGTCTCCCAAATATCCTTCCTTCTTCTAGGGTAGTCTGATTCTTTTCAGAATTGGGGTCCAGCATCAGGGAAAGTCCCATCTGCCCTGTGCCTCAACCACCACTGCCCTCCTGTTCTTTTAGCCCCTTCCTCACTCTGGGGATCCAGGGGAGGGCGAGGTGGGCAGGGCTGTCTCTCATTCTTGGAAGCATGTTGAAGGCAGCACATTCTAGCCTCCTATGACTGAGATGTTCCGTCTGCAGTAACCCCTTCACTAAACTTTCTCTCTGTTTTGCCTGTCCTCAGCTGAAGTGCATCCTCTAGGAAGTTCTATGTCTTCTGGAAGAAAAGAAAATCAGATTTCATACTCCTATAAACCAAGAAAACTGAAGTGTCCTGTCCACACCATTGCATAGCATAAGGATTCAAGCACCTCTTTCTCACACCTGATAATTGTTTTACGGCTTTGCAGCATAGTGCAAAGTGTCCTTACAGCTGTGAAATAGGCCCTGTGAAGGAGGCTATGAAAGAGTGACTAGGGGCCAGGGAGATGGCTCAGTAGAATAAGCGCTTCCCTGGCAAGCACAAGGGTCTGAGTTCAATCTCTGGTTCTGCCAAAAAAAAAAAAAAAAAGAGTTTTAGTAACCTGTGCTGTTTTATGCTGGATATGAGCACACATGTATTTCTCAATAAACAGAAGGGTTAGGTAAAAGGGGCAGTGGAATATGGAATATCTGGTCAATTTTCACTTTTAAATATGCTAATTGTGGACCAAATGTCATCCATATCATGAACAATACCAACATTTATTTATTTTTGAGACGGTCTCACTTTGTGGTTCAGGGGGACCTCAGACTTGCTACATAGCCCAGGCTGGTCCTGAACTCATGGCAATTTTTTTGCTTCTGTTCTGGGATTATAAGCATGCACCATCATACCCAGGTAATACCAGTAATTATTAATAGTTTATCCTTGGTGGGACTTTGCAGCTTAAACAGCATTCAAGTTATAGTATCTCTGAGCTTCTCTGTAGCCCTGTGTAGGTAGCTGTTATTTTATACCTGTGTTACCTTTCAGATAATCATACATCCGAGGGCCTGGATGTCATCTACTTGGTAGGTGACAGAGTCAGACTAGAACCTAAGATTTTCTTTTTCTTTTTTCTCTCTGTTTTTTTTTTTTTTTTT
>NDGN011556993.1:7904-20794 GCA_002564285.1 Tympanoctomys barrerae | reverse complement strand
TGTATATCTGTCCTAACCATTTTGAATACACAGATACAAAATGGACATTCATCTGTATCCCCTCTTTTGTTCCATCACTTGAATATTATAGGTGTGTTAACTCAGCAAATTGAATTTCTTTTGTTACTTTATTCCTAAAGTATTTAGCATTTGCTGTTAAGTAATTCAGCATTTACTATTAAGTAATTCTGTATTTCAAGTACTATATGTATATCTCACCCTTCAGAAGTTATAATCTAATAAGGAATGAACCTTAATAATTTTACTCTAAATTTTTAATTAGCTGGCTTGACTTACACATTTGTTTTAAATCAGAACTCGTGTTTTTATAGCCCTTTATAAGACCTTACAGTTTTCCTGAAGTAAAATGACTCAATGTCAAACAAAATTATAACTGAGGTATAACTTACATACTTTTTATGTAAAGTGCTTAGTTCTTTGATGTAAGTTAATATCTATACATCTGTTTAACCTACATCCAGCTCACTTTGGGATTTTGAATCTCCTGAGATTTGTTACCTCTCATACATTTTAATGGATCTTTTTTTTTTAAAAGGAAAGGATTAAGGCTTATATTTGGATTTGTAGTGATCTTATCTACATAGAAGAGTATGTTATAGGCCGTAAGGTAACATACTATGAATCATTTATATATATGCCCATTTGATTATTTTGCACATATATCAACTATTACCTTCATAAGTCCTATATTGTGTTGCAGATAACTGCTTTAATCCTCAAAACAGTCCTGGCATGAAGGTATTACTCCTTGTATTTTATCAATAAAGAAAACTAGTATTAGGAGATTTCACCTTTCTAAATTCACACAGTTCTTGTGTGCCAGTTCCATTATTCTTCCTACTTTCTTTAAAATTATGGGTTGTTTTAGAGAATAATTTTCTTTCCTTAGTTGCTGGTACATGTAAAGAGAACTTAGATTTATTTCGTTGGCTCACTCTCAGTCCTGTGCTGTGAATCTTAGAAAGGTCATCTTGGAGGCTTGCTTTTTTTTCTCTCTTAATGCTGTGGTTTGAACCCAGACCATTAGGTGTAATAGGCAATCCTTGTATCACTGAGCTAGCTACTAGCATCTTATTTTGTGATAGGGTCTTGCTAAGTTGCCCAGAGGGACTTCAACCTCAGGTCCTCCTCCTTTACCTTTGAGTTTAACTAGGATTACAGTTATATGCCACTATGCCTCCTCAGCTTGCAAGCTTCTGATTTTAGCCTCTGGTGCTAAACAAGAGATAGCTTTCTAAGCTCATCTCTAAAAGACCACCATATTAGTAACAAATCCAGAAATAGAGTGAATTCAGTGGTCTGCTTTTTAAAAAACTGTAATTAGACTATAAGTTTTTACATCCCAGATTTAGTTCTCATTTCTAAGACAAACTCAAAATATAGCTATCTATAAGAATTTGTTTTCTAAATTCATTCCAATGATTCCATCAGTCCGTCCATCTGTCCCTGCCACTTGGGGAACCCAGGGCCTCAGTTGTGCTAGGCAAACGCTGTACCACTAAACTATACCCCTTTCCCTATTCCTTACTTTCTAACCTAGGTAAATGTGTTTTCTCTCCCATAATTGAGTATTTACTTGGATGGTGAGCTAGAGCTCTATTGTTATTTGTTTATTTAATTTGTAATTTCTTTACAAATTATTTATAATATCTTTTTAGACATGGATCATAACCTTTTCATTTTGCCATGCCTTGAATCTGATTGGTCTTAAAAACTTTTACTTTATTTTTCTTCAGAATCCTGACTTACAACAGGTACAGATTGATAGTGATGGATTAAGCCAGTTTGTCTTGCTCTCTAGAGAGTGAATATATGGTATATGACCATTATTGCTTGACTAGTTCATTGTATAAAGTGAAGTATTCATTTGTTCATTCATTCACTCACATGCATTGAAATAGTTCCGAGGTGCTCCTGTGCTTAATGTAAGTAATTCTCCCCCTTTTTTTGAACTTTTACAACTGATTTGTCATCATTTCCCTGGGATTTGGTAGGTAAAAGAATCATTTTGTAATTCATGAAAATGATGCTACAACTTAGAGTTCAAGTATTTAGTGAGGATTGAATTAATTATAATCTAATTCTGACTTATAAATGTCATTTCTTATTCCATTTTGATTGTACATGTAATATTTTTACTTGTATTTATTCATGTTATTTTCATTAGATACAAAGAATTTTACGGGAAAGATTTTGTCATCAGATTCCACATAGTAACCCATTTGGAGTGCAAGTACAATACAGGTAAGTCTCGTTAGCCCCTTATCAATTTTGATCCTACTACACTTTGGTTTCTGTAAAAATAAATCAAATAGTTGCTTAACCACTTTCCCATTGCTGGGACAATATACCCAATACACACAGTTTAGAAGAAGAGGGCTTTGCTTGGTTCACAGATGCCAGTGTGTTCATTGTAAAGACAGCTTGCCTCAAGGCAGAAGCAGCATGGTGGAAGGACATAGTTGAGGAAACCTGCTCAGCCAGTAGTAGCCAGGAAGCACAGAGTAAAGGGAGGAGCCAAGAAAGAGACTGTACTCTTTCAACCCCTATACTATAGCACACAAATTTGATCCTTTTTTTTGTATTTTAGAGAAGGGTCTACAGGGTGTTCAGGGTGTCACTACTAGATTGGACTCCTAGTGATCCATCTGTACAGCTTCTCAAGAGCTGGGGTTAAAGGCGCGTTCCACCACACCAAGTCTCGATTGCCTTCTTATTGCCCTGGGGGCGGGGCCAGCATGACAGGTAGGCCCAGGGATCAGAACCCCCGGCCCCTACAAATTTGATCTTAAAGATGAAGTATACTTTCATAAACATTTCATTATTTGCTTTGTATAGAGAAACACTGAATTTCATGAAGCATGAGCAGGTACAGATATTTTCATAATAAAACTAAAACCTTTACCTAGTTTCCATTGTTTTGCATTAAAGAGTTAATTTTCTTTTGTGCTTACTATTTGGCGGCCAATTCTGTAGTCAAAGGCCAGAGTGTTAATTTAAGAAGGACCTCTAGGCTGGCAGGAGTCTTAAGTACCTACCTGGCAAGCACAAGGACCCAGGTTCAGTTCCTGGTGTCACATACCAAGCCAGCCATCGAAACTGAGAATGGTGGTACACACCTGCAGTCCCAGCACTGGGGAGGCTGACACAGGAGGATCACTATAAGTTCAAGCTGCGTAGTGAGACCCTGTAACAAATTTTTAAAATATTTTTTTTTACACAAGGGTCTTAAGAATTGCTGCTCTTGTCTTTTTGAACCTACCACCATAAAACCAAATATATTCTAAAGTTACTAGATTTCATCAGGTTTCCCAAGAATTATCACTGGCATACTATCTTTTCTCTATAATTACAGTGTGTAAGATCAAGAGCCCAGAGGAAAACAACAGGGATTTGTGTTGCGTGTACAAATTTAGGTTTTAAAAAATACTGCCTAGCAAAGTATTCCAGCTCTGATTTTAAAATTTGCCTGTTCATATCATTTTAGACACTTACTTGAACTACTAAAAAGAACCGCTATCCATGGAGAGAGTAATTCAGTACTCATTGTTGGACCCCGAGGATCAGGAAAGACCATGGTACAAACTATTAAACATCAGAAATGCTTTTTATTTCATTAATTTGTTATGTTTTGTTTTTAATTACAAAGATTATACAGAAGTTTTATAAAATTAGTATGCTTATTTTAATTGAGCATATCTTTTTCTTATCTTACTTTGCTCCCCAAGAAAGTTTTTCTTGATGTTTTTTGCGTATTTCTTTGTCTCAAAAAGTACTAGAGATAGCCAGTGGAAAAAGAAACTATGATTTGTTTAGCACTTACCAGGGTCTCGTGTAGTTTTTACTTATTCAAACCTGCAAAGGAAAGGTTTTTTAACCTTTTTTAATAGATTAGTAAATTAGCACACCATGTGTCACCCCTTCCATTTTATTTTTTACTGTTTTTTTCTTTTACTATTTCATTTAAGCAATTTTTCATGTCTTCAGTAGTTTTCTTCTACTTTTCCTCTTCATTATATTTGCTTTGTTACCTCAGAAAGATGGTCCTGTGGCTGGGGAGATAGCTCAATAGAATAAGCACTTGCCTGACAAGTGCAGGGTCCTGAGTTCAATCACCAGTACTGCAAAAAAAAAAAAAAAGAAAAAAGAAAAAGAAAGAAAGATGCTCTTGCTTTCCTCTCCCTTCATTTTTTCTTTCATGTTTTTTTATTTAATATAGGAGATAATTATAGATGCTGACTTTTGATACTATAATTTGAAGTGGTTGTGTCTTTTTAAGTATCTTCTACACAAAACTTATTTCTGTAAATGTTTGTTTTGGACTAAACACACATTACAGTGTGGATGACAAGTAAAATTGTATGTGCGTGAAGGAAGGAAGGGGGAAGGAGAGAGAGAGAATTTAGGTGTAGGGGTGGTGGGAATTGAATAAACCTCTGGGCACTTTTCCTTTCAGCCACATTCCTAACCCATTTGTACTTTTTTATTCTGGGACAAGGTCTCCTTGAGTTGTTCAGTCTGGCCTCAAACTTGTGATCCTCCTGCTGTCTTGCTGGGCACATTTTTTTCTCTCTATTAGTACATATTTATAGTACATAATGTTAACATTCCTTGTGTGAACTTGGTACATGTCTGTAACATCTTATTTTTTCGTTCTCTTTACCTCTCCCTTCTGCTGCCCTCCATTTCTTTATCCCCTTTCTGTTTTTGAGAAAAATGTTTTATTTTGCTGCTGGTTTTATAGATAGGTTTTTCACATAAGAGAAGCCATGTGATATGTAAGCTTCTATGTCTCATGTTTTTATTGGTTTTACAGTACATAAAATGAGGAACGTAGCGCTTTACTTACAGCACCCATTCTGTTACAGTTGAAAATATGTAAATTAGGAGGTTAGATATTTTTAATATTAAAGCTTTTCAAAATATATTTATAATCATTCTTAATCTGGATCTAATTTTTTTTTTCAGTTCTCACACTCAGTTTCTGTAATTAATATTTCTTACGCTTGAGTTTTTACTGTGGTTTCCTTAGCATTTGATGTAAATGTCAGTGTAGTTAGTTTTTGCAGGAGGACTATGTAACTAACATCCTTTTATTATGTGTAATTTTTTTTTCCTCAAGAACCGGGGATTGACATTTCCTATATTATTGATGTTTTCAGTATTACATTTTACATTTAGGTGTATGATTCATTTTTCAGTTCATTTTTGTGGGAGGCTACTTGCCCTTTTTGCATTTTCTTGTCCAGTGGAGAAAAACTTTCTTCTCCTGAATTGCTTTTGTTTGTTTGTCAAAGAAATCATTTGACTGTGTGTGATGATTTCTGAGATCTCTTTCTATCCCCCTGACTGATTTGATCTGTTTGTATGATTGTCTATAATACAGTGTCTTAGTTATTTTAAATTTAGAGTAACACTTATAGTATTTACCTTTCCATGTTAACTTTAGAATCCGTTTGGCAATATCCACAAAATGCTTGGGGTCTGTACTGTGTTGCTAAGATTTTATGTTTACTCTGAAGAACTGGTAACTATATTGAGTCTCTATTCGTAAGCATGGAATGTTTTTTATCAGATAGTCATAATATCCCTTATATCTTACATGTTTTATCAGTCCTAATCATATCAATCTTACTAGATTTTTAAACCAAAATATTTTGGTACTAGTATGAGTCATGCTGGGTTTTGGCTGGCAAGTTTTTTTGTATATTTAGAGAAGTATTTGTTTATTATCCATTTTGTTTTGTTTTCTCTGACCAGAAATCACCTTTTTTCCATTTTGTTTATTTCTCTGCAGCTAAACTAGGAATGTATAGGTCTTCCTGAACCAATGAAATGACATTCTTAGAAATTTGATTCTCTGATTTTCTTGTCAGTCTATTTCAAGGAATTCCATGTGTTCAATATGCTTGCTTGCAGTTTGACACTTACCAAGTGATTGTTTAATCCATGTATCAGAGCAGCAAAATGAGCTGATATATGGTCGAACAGCCGAGACCACTGGGTAGTCTCTGGGAAGACCACATCCTGCGCTCCCCAGTCTGGTGTGAAGGCAAGACAACTGATACCTGGATATGCAGTGTTACCAGACATCACTGGGCCTAAACTATTGCTTTTGCCGCCACTGCCATGAACATAGTTGGGATGCCATCCCCTTCACACTCAGCTTTAATCTTCAGAGTTTCATCTGGACCTTTATGGGCATAGGTTACTCAAAGTTCACCAAAATTCCATAATTTCTATAAGCCTTCTTGATTTTTTTCACAGTCACCAAGATCAGAATTTGAGCCTATCAACATACAGTCCTACACTGGCTTTCTGATTTCAGAAGCAACCATACTCTCTGCAACCCATTCAGAGTTCTTCACCATCTGGAGCCCTTCAGGGGTTACTTCTTTGATAAAGATAAGACTGTTGTCCTGTTGTGAAACCTAACAATTTAAAATGAGGATGAGTTTTTCTCCTTTCCTTTACACAAAGTAATAGCATATTACTGGTACAAATATTTTATTTTTAAAAATAGCTGACCAGTTGTTTCATTGCCTTTGTTAAACAATCCTTTCTGTCCTCACTAAATTTTGATGACATCTGCACTAACACATTTTTACATGCGGGCTCTTTCTAGACCATTTATTGTGTGAGAGTACTCTTTTATTGTGACATTTAAAGGAATAGTTATTGAACATTCTTTCAAAGGGTTTTTAATTTTTCTTACTTGTTTTCAAATTTCAGCAAAACTTACGCTGTGCTGATAATAAATGCATATATTGCAATAGGGGATGTGGCATAGGTAATAAAAATGTGAAGCTTTATATCAAGTAACAACATGCTATATAACACTTTGAGTAGAAATGTATTTCAGTAGTAATTATTAATTATAAATTACTAGTAATCTTTTCATTTTATTCTGTCTTTAGTAAGGTCTTTCTTTGTGTAATAAGGTATCTCAGTTTAACTTCTTTGTGTGTGTGTGTGTGTGTGTGTGTATTTGATAGAGGGTTTCACTGTGCAGCTCAGATTCAATGATCCTCCTGTTTTTACCCTTCCTAGTGCTGGGGTTACAAAAGTGTGTCACCATGCCCCTGGACTCCCTGGCTGGCTTCAGGGCACCTGGGGTAATGCTGGGGTCCCGCATGGCCTGTGGTGCCAGGGATCGAACCCAGGTCCCTGTGCTTCTTTAGTAGGTTCTTAGTCTGCTGGGCTATCTTGCTGTCCCTACTTTTTAATAATAATGTACAAATTAATTGTGGTTTCCATAGGAATTGCTCAATTGAGGGATAAACTTTTGACTGCTGTCTAATACTATTCTGATTTATAATTTTTAGCAACTTTAACTGATTTTAATGATGCTTAGTATAATATATGTTAGTAAAAGTACTAAGACATGAACTTCTTAAGGAACTACAGTTGGTAATGTATTTGGGTAGATAATTGAGTATGTTATTTGTAGCTCTGATATGGTAATAGTTATATGTTCTAGTTAAGCTTTTAATCTGTAAACTTTGAAAATTATTGAGTAATTTTTCTCATTTTACAACAGAAACTTCATCTTTTCCCTATATTTAAATATTTTACAAACTTTGTATTTATTTAGTTAATAAATCATGCTTTAAAAGAACTCATGGAAATAGAAGAAGTGAGTGAAAATGTATTACAAGTTTATCTAAATGGTAAGTATGTCATAGTTTTGCCATCAGAAGTAATATAAATAAACCATGTATGGCTTTTATATGGAAAAAGTAAACTTGTTCAAATATTTTAATTCTGTACAAATAATGACATTATTAAAACTAGATCTGTTTTAACAGGCTTTAATTTATCAAAACATACACAATATTTTTAGAAATTAAAAAGTAGTATTACTTTTTTTAAATTATGCTATCCCCAGTGAAGTCTGTTTTTTAGCTCTACCCAAGGTTCTTATTGTTGGTGTTTTTTTTTTAAGGGAGTAATGTGATCTGATTTTAACATTTATTTATTTTTGTGGAACCGGGGATTGAACTCAGGCTCTTGTGCTTGCCGAGCAAGCACTTAATTCTACAAAGCCATCTCCCCAGCCTTGTGATCTGATTTTGATTGTTTTCTTTTTAATTAAGTTTAAAAAGCATTGGGAAATATACTTGACTGGAAAATAACCATGTCAAGTGCATTTTTAATTAAATGCTTTCAACTGGGCTATATTTCAGGATTGTTGCAGATCAATGATAAAATTGCTCTGAAGGAAATCACAAGACAGTTACATCTGGAAAATGTAGTGGGAGATAAAGTTTTTGTAAGTATCACTTTAGTTATTAAATAAGCTTCAAAGTAGTCTGTTTCTTAGTGATATTTTCATTTCTGAAAGAAGTTTAGAGGAAGGAATCAGATATTCACAGCTAAGAGTCTTGTCATAAAAATACATAATGTGTTAAGATACATTTAGCTATCAAATCTTTATTTGGATTTTGGAATAGCTTAAGAGTAATTATATAATAACTAATCCAGGTTTATACAGGTATTTGGAGCTTATTCCTTTATAAAATGAATTAACATTTCTGTATTAAATGGTAGTCCGCTTCTAGTGTTCTGAGGACTTGTGTGGTATGGGAATAGTAGAAAAATGTGCTGAATTTGAAGTTGTAATAAATATCATTGCCTTTGCCTTCGTAATTTGAACTCTGTTAGTAAGATTCTTAATGTATTGAGTGTTATTTGTGTATGGATACTTTGAACATTCTAAAGAAATGAGTATGTAATTTGTATCCAGAAATATGTTGGTTATATTTCAAGTAAGCATAGTGAGATTTCATGTGATTAAAAAGGATTCTTCTTTATGCTCTGGAATAAATAGACATTATCTATTATGTCAAGTTTCCCCTCCCTTTCCTTTTGGTTCTCCATTTAAGGTTATAGTAATCTTTGGTGGCACACATTAAATTAACAGTTACTGATATAGTTAAAGATACAAAGTAAAATGAATGCATTTTTGGGGTCTCCCAACTATATTTAGAATATGTCAGCTCTCTAAAAATATGATAGTTTTACAGATTTTGTCTGGAAAATGTAAAATTGCAAGCATGACATAGTATCACTATTTTTAGTGCCATCTCTGCTTCTATATTTAAGTTTTACTAGAGACATTCAACTGAGATCTTGGCCAGTGACTCTAGAATAAAAAAGTAGTTTTTGTAACTGTCTTTTATTTACCTTACTAAGCAGATTGTTATATTACCTTTTTATTGTTTAGGGAAGTTTTGCTGAAAACTTTTCATTTCTTCTGGAAACTTTAAAAAAAGGTAAATGTGTTTAAGAGTATAAAAGAAGTACTTTGATCCCCACCCCCCTGATTATGAAGGTAATATATGCTTTTACCGTGAAGTAAAATACAGTATAGGAAATAAAAATACAACTTTAATTTTCTCAATTACTTTATGGTTTTTAATTTGTATTCACCTGACACATATTATACCTATAGATACATAGAGTAACTTTTTTGTATGACTAAAATCATTTTCCCTATTATTTTGTAATAAGTAAATTTTTGTAATTTTATGAAGTAGGTAATCCATGTATGATTGAGTTTAAGCTGAAAGGTAGTAAATAATTTAGCGATTTTGGAGAAGCTGGTATAATTGACTATTAATGAAAATTTTTCCATTTCTTAGGTGACCGCACTAGTAGTTGCCCAGTGATCTTCATATTAGATGAATTTGATCTTTTTGCTCATCATAAAAACCAAACACTCCTCTATAATCTTTTTGACATTGCTCAGTCTGCACAGACTCCAATAGCAGTTATTGGACTTACATGTAGATTGGTAAGTCTGCTTTTAAAAATTTATTGTAATGTTTAGAAAACTTAGAAAAAAATTGATAATTTCTGTTGTTGTGCTTTGATTTTGTGTGTGGGTATGTATATTTTAAAAGTGCCTGAAACCAACTCAAAATGGTACTATCCCAACTTTTACATGCACATCTCCAGAGATAAAAGAGATTCTTTTTATCAAACAGTAAC
Source organism: Tympanoctomys barrerae (assembly GCA_002564285.1). Taxonomy (NCBI): domain Eukaryota; kingdom Metazoa; phylum Chordata; class Mammalia; order Rodentia; family Octodontidae; genus Tympanoctomys; species Tympanoctomys barrerae. Next base: position 10,780 of record NDGN011556993.1, on the reverse strand, counting down.
AGTAGAGTGGTTTCTTTGTTCCTTGGAGGATTTTACAGTGATTTCTGCCACAATCCCAGTGTCACTGAACTTCTTGATGAAGACTGTATAACCTGTTGAAGCTTTCAAACCTTTAGTGTTTATCTTATCACGCTTAGAATATAAACTTTCTTACTGAAATCAGATAAGTCTGATATTTTAAGTCATCTCTCTTATATTGTAACTGTCATATCATTTTCCCTCTATTCCTAATAGGTGGGGGAGGGCATTTACTCATTTTCCTTTCCTATAGCTTTTTCTCATTTTTAAAAGTGTAACTTTTTACTAAGTCAGTTTTCAACAGTTCTTCAACTGTTGTTGCCTCTTGCAACTCTAGTTGCCTCTTGTGTGCTCTAGTACTTAGAATACTGTGCTTTCTTAGAACATTTGGCTGTTACTTCACGTACCTTTTTTCTTAAAAATAAACCAACAGATTGCTTTGAATGGAGCTGGCAACTGACAGATGTTTGCTAGCCAGTGAAGGACTGAGAAGTTAGTAGCAGTATGACCACAGGCATTTTTATTCTTTATGTATAATGCTTCCGTTATGTAGTTCTTTCAAATACAATTGCACTATGTATGTTTGTAGGGAAAGAACAAAAGGATAGGTGGAATAAGTCCTTTACCACCTCTTCTTGGGAAATAATTTCTTTTTTTTCCTGTTCCTCTGTCCCACTTTCTAACTTCTGTCATGACTATCCACAACTAAAGCATCTTTTACTTTCTTTCACCAAATCCAAGCTCTTGTTGCATAGGGTGTTGGTTTCACTGTTTTTACATCATCTAATGTTAGAATGCCTCTTTAGTAGAAAAATAGATGCATGGTATCTAGACATAATAGCCTCTTTTAACTGTTGTACTAGCAACTGTACAATATAAAACATTTCAAGGTTTTTTTTTTCTTCCTTCCACTACCTGATACTATTTGTTCTCAGCTGTCTGTACTCAAATTATTTTTTATGTCAGGGTTTTTTAATAGCAGTACTAAGAAGATCAGATCACCTGACTAGATTTAAAATAGGAATTTTTGGACCTTCCTACATCCTCTTTTATGAAAGAAAATTTTAATATAGAATCTCAATAATTAAAAAAATTATGAGTCTCAAATCTCTGTTCACTTATCAACTAGCTTCAACAGTTGTTAGTTTAATTTATCCTCTTACATCTCTTTTCTGTTCCTATATTATTTTGAGACAAAAGTAACATCAAATGCCTCTTCATCAGTGTTTCAAAGTTAGTTTCAGAAGAAAGGAACTTATTTTAAAAATACTTCCCCTTGTTATAGTTGTTTTACCTTAAGTATTAGCATTAATTTCTAAAATCATTAAATTTTACATCAGTGTTCATATTTGGGATGGGCTGTCAAAAAATGCCATGATCATTGAGATATAATCTATACATTATACAGTGTACTCATTGAAGACATACAGTTCTTCGCTATTTTTAATATTGACAGTAAATTTAAGGGGCCTGTTAGCCATTACCCCATGTCTCGGTTACTTTTCACTCATTGTTGTGACAAAAATACCCAACACCCAAATTAAGAAAAAAAAAAAAGAAAGAAAAGGTTTATTTAGCTCAGTTAGTGGAGGTTTCAGTTCATACTCCACTGGCTCCAAGGCAGACTGGCACATGGCAGAGGACAGCATTTCATGGTGGCGGAAACAGCAAAGAGCAAAGGGACCAGACTCTGCTGCAGCTTCTAACAAGCCTCTCTCGTGCTGACTGCAGCTCCTCCAAATAAAGGGACACTAATCATCTTTCCTCAGTTACCTTTATGTATCCTTTAAGTGCTGAGTAGTTACTCTAGGGTGAGCCCCCCACACCCTAGGAGGGGCCTCACTGCCCCAGGGATGGAGTGTACAACTGCACAGAGTCTGTGCCCTCCTCTTGCACAGGATGAGGATGTTTACAAAGTAAGAACCCTGGCTGTCTGGATCACTGAAGTAAAATTCTCAAGTTGACACGATGTATCAGCCACCCAACTCCCCAAGCCTCCATTTTTACCCCACCATTAGGCTACAGTCTTTTTATATTATAATTTACTTTTTGTGGATATCTCTATAAATTCAGTCATATAACATAAAATCTGTTATGGCTAGCTTAGTTCACTTAGTGTTTTTGATGTTTTATCTGTATTATAATATATAATAATGAATTCCTTTTTATTAAGTAAATAACAGTTCCACTGCATTGCACAGCTCGTTCATACATTTCTCAAGTAATAAATACTTGGATTACTTAACATTTTTATGTTCATGTCTACTTTTTGGGGAAGTGTTTTCATTTCTCTTTAGTTTTTAAAATTTATTTTCTGTGTTTCTATTAGTATTAGCAGGGTTTGGTGTAATTTTTTTCTTTCTTTTTCCATGTTATTTTTCTATACACATGCAGCGTGCACTACTCAAATGTAGCAACCCTTTCTCAGTAGTCTTCCCTAGCACAGGACCTGCCCAGTCTCTAGTAACCAGTGTTTTACCTTCACACCAAGGTTTTTACTTTCAACATACAGGACAGTACATGTTGCTTGTCTTCATATCTGGCTTCTTTTACCTCTTTTAATAGCCTCTGATTTTCTCCATTTTACTGCAAATAATAGGGCTTCATTCTTTGTGAATAATACTTCACTGTATGTATACATACCATATTTATTTATTATTGGTTATTATATCTACTAGTGAAATTATTGGGGGACATGTTAATGCTACGTGTATACTACAACATATTTTAGAAGGTCGTTCAAGTTCAGTTTGAAAGGAGATATAGGAGGGCTGGCCAAATAGCTCAGCGGATTAAAGCACCTGCAAGCAGGCACAGGTGCAGGGGCCAGAAGTTCAATCCCTGGGCCTACTGCACTG
>NDGN011556992.1:0-10784 GCA_002564285.1 Tympanoctomys barrerae | reverse complement strand
CTTTCTTTCTTTCTTTCTTTCTTTCTTTCTTTCTTTCTTTCTTTCTTTCTTTCTTTTTTTCCTAATGCATTTGGTACAAGATCTCACTACACAGCTCAGACTCTTTGCACAGTGAAACATCTTGCTGATGTCTACCACATAGCATATAGCATAGTCCATCTTAAATGCAAGTCTTAATAATGTTGGGGATTAAGAGGTGTGACCAAAGATTATACATATTTTAATTTAAGGAATTTCTCCTATGAGGGAAGGGAAGATGGATCAGTAGAATTAGTGCTTCCCTGGGAAGTTCCAGGGCCTGAGTTCAATCCCTGGTTCTGCAAAAATACCAAAAAACAACAACAAAAAAATTCTCCTATTCTTTAACATATGCATTTAATCTTCTCTGACTGTTAAAGATAAATAGTATTAAGAAGAGTCCAGTGAGATTTTATTATATTCCTCTTGCATTTAGTCCCTCAGAAACGCACTTTAACTGTGTTATCATTAGCTTTAGCAGCATAGCATCCATTCATAATAAATTTTCAAACTTGTTATGACAAATTTGTCATTTTGATTGAATTTGATATAGCATGGATCAAATAAATCTCCCAGATGAATACTGAGATGCATAAAAAGGAAGGACACAGTATTTCAGTCACTCCCTTCATTGACACAGTTGAGGTATTAGTTTCTTTGAAACGCTGTTGCTGCGCATGGCTTAATGTTGTCTATACCTAAGTGCTTCTTTTCCTAACAGTCTGTTTAGTTCTTACCTCAGCTAGAATATTTTGCCTCCTAGAAATGGACAACAATGTGTCTGGTTACAGATTTTTAGTCACAGAATTGTAGTTAGAAGGGATTCTCAGGTAGACCAGAAGAAAAAGAAATAGTCGGATCAGTAGATAGATTCTCCAAATTCTACATGTAATCTGCTTGTGACTGTCCTCTTTGCAGATAACCTTAGTGCCTAGAGTTAGCTTGCAAACTTTACACAAAATGCAGAGAAGCAACCTCTGTTTTTGTCCTTCATTTTACTTTATGAGCCTGCTCAGCTGTGGTGCTTCAGAGATGAGATTTTGCTAAAGTCCTTTCATATATATAGACAATGGAGGAGCAGATGGCCCTTTTTTTCCAGAATGTCTTAGCCAAAATACCACTCTGGAAATGCAGGCAATCCTTGTTCATCAGCCTTGAGAAAAATAGTTACAGTTCATCTGATTTGATTTCATGTCAACCAAAATTATTCTAACTTAGAAGAACCTTAAAACATGAATTCATTTCTGAAAAGTTTCAACTTTTCACCAGATTTTTAAATACTTTATAGCTTATGCTAATAAAAATCATTAAACAAATCTTTTAATTATCTCCATTTTATTTCCTTCTCAAATTCATTATTTACCTTTAAAAATGAAACATTGAAAATATAAAATGAGAATCTAAGTCATGACCTTAATGATCATGTGAATTGAAGCAAATACTGATCTTCCTTCAAACTTTAAACCTAGAGTACAAGCAGTAATTGAGAAAGTGGTATACATCAATCTAATATCTACACTTCCACTTCTTTACCCATAGCAGACTTAGTTATGCAATACATCATTCTTTCTTTTGTTAGCAGTTAACAATGCACAGCTCTTCAATTCTTCATTTGTGGACCTTGATCATGCTGCATAAATATAAATAAATCCTGACTACTTGGAAATCTTAAATGCCATCTACACAGCTCTAATTGGGGATAGGAAAGTGTGTCTCACTTAAAATACTCGTCATTAAAATCTGTTGTCCTGTGTTCAGTTAATTTTATATAATGTATTTCGGTTTTCTATTCTTAAGAAATGGAAAAATAATTAAGTTAGTTTCTTCTGTTAATGTCTAGTTTGAACTTNCATTGGTTTAAACAGTATGTTTTAATAAAGATAGGATCATACTTAAATGCATTCTCTAAGTTCATATAAGAAAAGTCATTGAGTATCAGATTTTCTGAGTATATATTTACTCATAGGGTTTCATCAAATGGCCATGAAGACACATGTGCTTCTCAGACACTCTTGGCCTCACCAGATTTCAAGCATGACTGAAGTAGGCACTTTCATGCTTACTGTACTCACCCTCCTGTTAATAATCTTACACTTCAAGTAATGTGGCTGTACACCTTCATTTCCTGTACAGAGTCTTGCTTGATGCAGCTGACCTTGGCAGGATTTTGAAAGAGTGTTTAATTTCCCTTGGGCATCTTTTGACCAATGATCAGAGGGAAGGGATGTAGGAGGACACAGCTTAATGGGTAAATGCCTCTATATCCTGTACTTGAAGAAGAAAATTCCAAGAAGTATTCCGTATGATTCTCTAGAGGTCCTGGCATTATTAAACCCTCATTGATCATAGAAACAACCTCAATAATCAATGTTCTCTTTCATTGGCATTTCTTTTGCCTGCCTACTTTCTCTCTGTCTTACTTCTGATCTCTGGTATTTTCTCAAATTGAACATCCTGCTCCCAAATCCTTGTCTCAAGCTTTGACTTAATAGGAACCAACATAACGTAATAAGCACCTTCTGTGTCTCTCAAAACAAGGTACAATATTCAGTTTCAAAACTGTCAAGTAGTAGGTGATCCTTGTCTGCCCTGTCATTTCCAGAAACTTCATTTATTGAATACCTTCATTCTCTTTTCATCATCTTGATCATGAATATATTTTATAACAAAAATACAGATATAAATCATTAAATTCATCTACTATAGACTCTTTTATACTGTTATTTGTTTATAATAATACTTAGAATATTACATTGAGTATATATATATATATATATATATATATATATATGCATCTTTCCACCCTACCAGTGGTAGATAATGTTTTAAGTTATTTTCTGAATATTTATCTATGTGCCCAGTGCACAAGGACAGAAGCCCAGCTGTTTGCAAAGCAGAGAGAGCAGAGGACTTCACTGACTAGTATTCTGCATTTAGGCTGGGACTGTGGAGAGTGACATGCAATGTGGTCAGGACAGGAAGTGAACAGAAAAGAGTCTGGTAATGGATTCAACTAAAGCATATCACTAATAAAGGAGCATTATCCTAGTCTATCTTAGCCTTCAGTGAGGCCTCTGGCCTTGGGGTCAGGAATTGAAGAGGAAGAGTATAACTTAGAAGATGAGATCCCTTGCCATGAGCGAGGCCTGTGTTTGTCTATACACACTTCATCAGTGTTCTGGATGGGGGCTGATACACTGTGGTATTCTTTAGGCTTCAGGAACTGTTTGTATTTGAAAAGCCATTGGGACTCGAATTTTATATAATGTATTTCGGTTTTCTATTTTTAAGAAATGGAAAAATAATTAAGGTAGTTTCTTCTGTGGATGTCTAGTTTGAACTTTCATTGGTTTAAACAGTATGTTTTAATAAAGATAGGATCATACTTAAATGCATTCTCTAGTTCCACTGTACTAGCTTCATTGCAACTTCTAATTCCTATCCTCCGAATTCTTACTTCATATCAACCAAAGTGGAGGATCATCACCATAAGTTTTCTACAGCTTCAAAATTTTAGGGAGTGAAATAGGCCAATACTCTTAGTACTAAATTGTAGAGCAGATATGTTCTTTAAAGCCTACACATGAAGTTAAAGGTCAAAGCTGTGATATATTTGTGCCAACCAACAGAAATCATTTTGTAACATTATAGATTAAAGTGGAAGTGCTAAAAACCCTCATGAAATGGGAACAGTTAAAAAATTCCCTAAAACAACACAGATGCAGCTAGAACTTTTTATGCTTAAATTCCATCTGTGGATTTATTCTTAAAGTCCACCAGAGTTGGTAGAATATGGTTACTCCTAAAAGGTAGAGCATTGCATCTAGAAAATAGAAACTTTCCTTTTCTTTAGGGCTGGAGACTGCATCAATGGACTTCACTCAGAGCTACATTCCACCCTGGTTGAAGTTTCTTCAATATTATTTTGGTACAGGATCTTATTACATTAGTAAGTTTTCCAGGCCGGGCTTGAATTTGCAATCCTCCTGTCACAGCCTCCCAGAGAGCTAGAAATACAGGCATGTACCTCTATACTTTGGTCCAGGCATACTCCTTCCTGTTTCCTTCAGAGAACTACGTTTGATTTATCATCATAAATTATAGACACACACACGTAAACCTACACAAAGAAATTAGTTTCATATAGATAAACTGTCAAATTATATCTGCAATAGAATCAGAGGACTAAAAGGCAAACACGGTTTAGCAGACACTAGTTTAATGACTGCGAAAAAAATATAGAAATCATCATTTCTTTGTCATGAGGTGGGAAGGATTTACTTAAGCCTGGATAATGGCCCATTTAAGATATGAAGGTCAAGAAAATGAGAAAAAGGGTCCAACATTTCTGGCAGCTGCTGCTTTCAGGATGAATCTATCTACATCGTCCTTCTTCCTCATTATTTTGCCTTCAATCCTACTACCAAACTTGTCAATTTATAATAGATCTAAATGTGATATAAACTCAAAATAGCATAACAATTAGAAGGCGAGGAATAATTTACTTCACCTCTCTCTCTGTATTTGGCATAAATTCAAATGTTCCCTGGGTACCCAGAATACTAGGAATAATGCCCTCAAATTGAAACTCAATCCAAGATCAGCTATCAGCAAAATGTGAGTTTGCCAGCGTATGGTTCTGGCTCATGAAAAAGCTGTCCAGACAGAGGTCATTTGGAACAGTAGAGGAGAGACTGAAAAAAAAAAAGCTATTTAGAGCTGGACAGACGCTGGATAGCAGTTCAACCAGTAGGTGATGGGAAGCAACCCAGAAAAGATGACAGAAATGGACCCAGAGACAGAAGCTGGCCATGGTAAACAAAATGAAGGCGCTTGTTAAAACTTTATAATACTTATTAGTGAGCTTATATGTTTGCTTTGCTATTTTCCTATAAGATGGATTCTTGAGCAAAACAGAAATGTTTATTTCAGTTCAAAATCTCCCTCTTGGGACCTGAGATATAGTAAAACGCTCCTATTTGTTAGACAGCAATATGAAATGTGAATAGAACATGACAAATAGTGAATGGTAAAATTTATCTCAAGAATGCAATCTGCAAATTCTCCCAGTTTAGCTCCTCCTGATTACTGCAAAGACTACTTTCATAAGATCAGAAGCATTTACTGTCCAGGATCATTTTACTTTTTAATTTTTTCATCAGTTTCTATTTTTTATTGTTTTATGTTTGCATTGCATGAAGATTATATTCCCTATGGTGAGTTGGTACATGGGCATGACACATCTTAATTCATTTTTTTACTCCCTCTCTCTCCTCTCTTTTCCCCCTGTTTTCATCACTTGGGCCCTTTTTCATTTGTAAAATGTCCGTCCCCTTATTTATTATTATCTATCTCTTATTTTGCTCTTCATGTATATTTTGTTTTTCTCACCTAAGACAATCCATACACTACTTGAATTTGTGTGTCTTAATTATATCACCTCAAACTTTGGTCTCAAAATACCTCCACCTTCCTGCAATGACTCAAGTGCATCTTTTTTATGGTAGAGTAGTACTCCATTTTGTATAAATGCATCTTCTTTTCCCATTAATCTGATGATGGTGGTATAAGCCACTTCCAAAATTTTGATGCTATGACTGGTGCTATCATAAACAGGAACGTTCATGTAGTAGTATAATACGATGCTTTTGACTCCTTCAGGAAGATACTTAAAAGGATAATAGTTGGCTAAATGGAATCTATAGCTTCATTTTTTTGACGAATCTCCAAAATAATTTCCATAGTGATTGTACTAGTTTACATTCCCAACAGCACTCTGTCATTTTTATGTATAGCAACCAAAGTATTATTTTACTTCAAAGAGTAAAAACAAAAATTAATGTAGCCTAAAGTCATTGACAAGTGCTCCAGTGACTATTATAGAATTAAAATTTCTTTAAGAAATGACAATATAAAAAAGGTGAATGGTACTGAATACTTATTAAAATGTATAGTACTATATCATCATGTAAACCACAATTTTAATTTCTAATCTAATCATTACAACTATTACAAAGATGTAAAAGAATTTAAAAAATAAAATACATTAAAATGGCATTCTTCTTCATTTTATTATTTTCAATTTTTAGTCATTTCAAAGAGAAAAAAAATAAAATAGGAATGACACAGTTTCAAAACAGGTTAGTAGGACAGTTACAATAATTAATATATTGCATATTATTGTCTATGTAGTAGTTATTCAGAGGACAAGATGCAGATATGGTATCTTTTCTAAACAGTTTTAGTACAAACCTTTCTTCTCACTGAACTAAGAGAAAGTAGCTGCATTGGGTTACTTTGCTGAATTCAAGTACTTACAATCTTTGGACTTGCATCAAGTATGAAAATGTCCTTTAAAGACTTCTCCAAATATAGCTTCTCTAACAACAGTGCAACACCCATATCTAACAAAACAAACCTAAAAAGGGGGATATAAATAAAGGACGGTCTTGGGTGAAAAAATTGTATATGTATATACAAGATAGTTAGGATAGATATACAGCTACTTTCAATAAGAACAAAATGACATTCTTTTCTATCTGTTTTCGGTTGTTGGATATTTTTAACAAATTTAGTGAAAGTTCTAAAGACTATTACATATATTTTATAATATATTATTAAGGTGGCTCATTGTAAGGGCTTTGACAGTTAAAAAGATTTCTTACCTGACAAAAATCTTTCTTTCAATCATACCTGAAATTATATAATTTGTTAAAACTGTGTAACAATTTTTAAACAATTTTGGTTGGAATATGAGAACTACCTAATCACATTTTTTTTCCAAAATACTTTTCACTGTCTTCAATCTTTTAGATACTAAGGGAGTTTGGTGACAACAAGAAATTGCTGTTCTAGGGAGAAGATTACATTTTTATCATTATCACATAAACAGGACTGGAGATCAACAACAGACTTTCAATTCTGATGAAAATGGTCTACCAAAGCACACAGGAGCAGGTACCAGCCTCCAAGATGTTCTCCAGGGAGATAATGTTGCTCGTATAGATTTGGAGAGGAGAATCAAAATAATGCAAACATATGTTACATCTCTGGTGAATAGCACAGCAGAACTGGGTTAGAAAAGTAAAATCAGCCAGGATGATCATTTGATACAAAATCACCAAATTAAAATTTTTGGTTTCCTAAAAAGTATTAGGAACAAAGCACGCCTGCGTGTGTGCATGTGTGCATGTACACACGTGTGTGTGTGTGTGTGTGTGTGTAGAGGAGGCATACTAGAAGAATTTGTAAGTAGAGGAATCTTCAGCACCACACAATTAATTTGTTAACTGTACTCTGTTTATTATTCTGCATTCTAATCCAAGGAAATAGAATTTAGAGCCAACTTCATCTTCAAAATAATTTTTTGAGTTAAACAAAGAATAACCACTTCACAGTTTTAGAAATTGTATCTCTGAAAATGATTTTAAAAACATAAGAGGAGACATGGTAGAATATGATTTCCATTATTCTATCCAGTCATAATGTAATCTTGGTTATGTTGGTTCTTCTCGCTGGGCTTCACTATTTCCATTTTATATGGAAGGAAAATAAAATTCACATCCATTAAAATTTCTGCCTGACTTACCATTAACACATTCCTGTTGGCTTGAACCACTGGTGGTGTGTGCATTGCTGTCCTATTCCGTGGCTTGTACAGCCGGTTGTACATGTGGTTCAGTCATGGACAAGGCACCCATACAAGTACCATGTGTGCTTTAAGCCTCCCAGTAGTAAGATGTATGAACCGTGGCTCCTGTGAATGTGTTAAATGAGACCGGTGGTTAAATGAGATTTAAGATCAAGAGACAGAACACATGCAGAAAAGGGAAAAATTCAAAATGAATATTTTTTACATCTCTTGATCACAACTTTATATTCCCTACATTATTACAACCTTACCACTGTAATTTCATTTTTTTTTCTTAAAGCAAAGCCTCACGCAGATGCCAGGAGTTTAATAAAGACCACACAACACAAGTTTTCTTAACCCCCTGCCGCAAACTTGCTTTATTCCTGATCTTGTTCTCAACTTGCACCTTTATCTTGGTGGCAGTGAAAGAAACAGAATTAGCCATTAGTCAGTAAATAGTGCAGTCCCCTAAAGATTTTGGTCATGCCAACTGGAAGCACAAATAACCACATGGTTTCCACTCTGTCTGCTAAGGAAACATGTTCTTGGTCAAGGAAGTGAGAACAGAATAAATGGTGGTGAGCTCAATGTCTTGTAACTTCCCATTGTATCTCCTCTCTCTTCTCATGGGAAACTAGGTCAAAAGCATATGATATGCTTTAGAATTTAGTTTGCAGTTAAAATTGTGTCAATGATTTTAATGTTGAATTATTATGTCTATTTCATATACTTACTCATCCATTCATTCATTCAAAAGAGTATGTACTGGATAATCTCCTTGATGCCAAATTCAATGACATTCCAAAAGGATAGATATATAAGCATTCTAGATACAAGTAATAATTCGGGATATAAGTGATAATTTTATAGGGCTAATAAGGGATAATCAGGGTATAGACCACAGAGGATTACAAGCTCCAAACAGAGTTTTATAAAGTTGATGTTTTGGTTGGCACAGGCCTGTAGGTCCAGAATTTGGGATGCTAAGGAAAGAGGATGTCTACAAGGTCAAGATAAGGTTGGCCAATGTCATGAGTTCAAGGCCATCCTGAACTGTGTAGTGAGATCTGACTCAAAAAAACAACCAACCTAACAAACCAATCAACAAACCAACCAACCATCAAGCAACCAATACATATTAAGAGTTTTAGAATTTAAAGTATGAATTTCTATATAGTGAAAACCACAAATCTATACTTGTCCTTAATTTTCAAACTCATTATCATTTGCGGACCCTTGCACTTACTGCTCCCTTTATCTGGGACAATCTACACCAGTTCTTAGCATAAAAGGAGGCTCTTTTCTTATATGCAGATCTTAGTACTGATCTGTTGGATGCAAAGAGCAGTGAGTGGTCACTATCATGTTTAATTGTCTGTGTATTGGAATATTAATCTGAAAGGTGGGAATGTACTTTTTGATCATTTAAACATAAATATAGTGTCAGAGTTTGGTGGCGCAAGCCTGTAATCCCAGCTCTGGGGAGGCCGAAATTAGGACAATCACTACAAGTCCAATATGCATAGTGAGATCCTGTAAAATAAATAAATAAATAAATGTAAAAAATAAGCACCAGTATATAAAACATGTCCTGGTATAAAAAATTTCCTTCAAATATCTGTTGAGTGAATAACTGTGTTAATGAATGAATTATACCATGATGAAATAAAAAGGTCATATTATCTTAAAAAAAACAAGACTTCATGCACAATAGATTCAGTGATTTGATATTAAAAGAAGAAGTCATATTAAACTAAAATTTAGTTTATATTTGACACTGTCTTCTGCCCTTCAGTATAGGGCTTTGGTAAGTTTATTACCCAAGAGCCTCCCAACATTATTACCGAAGGGAGAACATGTGTTTAAAGCAGATATGTTATTCTAAATACCGTAATACCAATAGCAATGCTGATAACATCAAGTGAAATTCAGAAATTAACAAGCTTTGGTGAATAATTGTTTTATATTTTAGACCATAGGCACGAGCACTATACTATAGCTATATAACAAAGCAGATTGTAAATTGGGAGTTTGTGTGTAAAGTAGGTCCGCTGAGCTCTGTCTGGGTATAGCCCCTTCACTTACCTGGAGTTCTCCAGGCAGACTAGTTGACCTGATCGCTTGGTGACTCAAGGATCTCCCCTCAGGTGTGGGCTTCAGCCAGGGCCCCACTGGGCCTAGCAGCAAGGCTCAGCTTACTGTGCTAGTTAAAGGCCTCTGCCTCTCCTCCCAGAACTATGCCACTCAATTCTGCCTGCCTGGGCCCTACACCTGATCACATCTACACCACAGAACTCTGCTTCCTGGGCTGCTCACCTTAAACAAAATATGGGACAAAAAAGGTATTTCCAGACCAAAGTAAAAGAATGTTCTAATGACACAGATTTAGGAATGAGAGTGTTGACTGACTGGCAAGCACAAGGTCCTGAGTTCAATTCCAGGTACAAACAATAACAGAAAGAAAGGTACGAGCGAGGCAGAGCGGGGTAGCACATAGAAGAAAAGAGAAAGGAGAGGGTGATAACTTCCAGGAATTCCAATATACCAGGCATCCCTGAAGATCTGTTGTACAGAAACTACAAAGAAACAGGTGGGTATCAAAGGTCATGATGACACAGCTTTACTAAAGAACTTAAGTATAATCCTGAGATAGACAGACAAACTCCAAATCATTTTAAATGAAACAGCACAAATATAATACTTGCATCTCATTGCAATTAAATTCAATGTTTGTGAAAGACCCTGAATATGAAAGTTGACACTTTTATGTTATGTTTTATTTTTTAGTATTAAATTAATCTATTTTTGCTTTTTATTAATTTTATTGAGAGACAAATAACAATGAGACAGTTTCAAAACAAATTAGTAAGACAGTTTCAATAATCAATACATTGCATATCGTTGTTTTCATAGTAGTTATTCATAGTACAAGATGCAGGCATGATATCCTGTCCAAACACTATTAGTCAAAATCTTTCTTCTCATTGAATTAAGAGTGAGTATCTGTATATCTATACTAACTATTCTGTATATACAGATACAACATGGTCCTTCATTTATATCCCTTTTGTTGTTTAGTTTTGTCAGAGATGGGTATTCCATTGCCATTTAAATATTGTAGGTGCTTAAATTC
>NDGN011556987.1:12214-22700 GCA_002564285.1 Tympanoctomys barrerae | reverse complement strand
AAAAAAAAAACTCTCAGCAAAAGGGTAAATAAAATCAAAAGTAAATCCCATGTTTACAGCAGCAAAATTTGTCACAACTAAAGCCAGGAAATGGCTCAAATGTCCATCAACTTAGTAATGGATAAAAATGATATGATAGTTTTACACAATGGAGTATGACTCAGCTATACAGAAAGGTAAAGGAGGCTTTTATAAATACATGGATGCGACTAGAGATCAGTGTCATAAGTGAAATAAATTAGACACGCATGCACTAACATTTTGTATTACTAGTGTAAGAACCTGAAAGAGAAAATGATCTGAAACATATGTGAAATATCATTGTCAAAGGAAAAGAATATGTTCAAAGAGAAGGAACAAGTAAGATGAGGAAAACATGAAAGAAGGAAGAGTAAAAGAAATATTTATGCATATATACAGAAGAACTTGGATATTGTACAGCTGATTTCTGTTGGTCTATTGAATGGCACAATTAATTCTTTACTTTCTTTTCTTTTTTTACTATTTTTTCTTCTCTTTTTAAATTTCTCATAACTTTGTTTTGACCAATTTTGCATGCTCATATCTGGTAATCTAAACAAATTAAAGAAAACATTATGCAATAAAATAACCATTGTTGAATTCCTATTACATTGTTTAGTGAAATTCTATATAATTTCTAATGGTTTTTCAAAATTACTTTCTATTCTCTTTTTAAAAAATTAATTCCATGTGTGATAGTATTAAAATAAATAAAATATTTAATCCAGAGAAGGATGGAATTGTGCTCTGAAAAATCATATTAATAGTAGGAGTTTAAGAAGGCATAGATAAATATGGTTTAGTTGCAGACGTCCACACAAAAGGCTCATGTTTTCATTGAATAAAATCCATACATCTTCATGGAAGAAAGAGTAAATAAATGAATGGAACAAGTATTCTCTGAAAGATATGTGATTCTAGCTACATGACAAAATCTTTAAAATGAACTTCAAGCTGTCTGTAGTGCCAAAAATTGAGACATTGTACCACAAAGACAAAGAGTATATGTCAAGAAGATGTAGAGGCCAACTGAAAGTTTCTCTCAGTGGCTGAAACTGAAGTAAGTTGAGCCACAAATAAATAATACACTTGAGATTACATCCCAAAGTATACCAGAGATATCCATGAGAAAGAAGGGGAGTATACAAAAACCTTTCACACAGAGAAAAGTCATTTGGCAAATGCTCACCCCTCAAAGCATTGAATGCTCAGCCCTCCTCCCTTCCTGTGTACTAAAGACAATGAATTCCTTCTGAAAAGGAAGAAAACTTGCAATGAAGAAAGCTGGCAAACTCTGCTTTAGTCAAGTAATCAAAAATAGCATTGATAAGTCACATTAATGATGTGCACTGTGATACATGGTAGTGTGAGAATAGTAACTTTATTTTGAGACCTTTCTGTCTCAAAGCCATCACCTCAAATCAATTAAACATGACTACTTTTCTAAAACATGAAGGATATTCTATAAAATTAGTACCACAGTCAACATTTTCAAAAGCAAGGTAAGTATGATTTTTTTTTCCTCTGGAAAAGAGACATGAGGGAAACAAACAATTCTCTGAATGGGATATGGACTTAAACACTGCCTCCACAGCTTTGACAAATGATGTGCGGTAATTTTTACAAGCATTAAAGTTGAAACTAGGTAAATAGGAAGGCTGTAAAATTACTGCATTGCTGCTTTAAAATAAAATCAGTAGGGCTCAGTTCACTTTGTTTTTAGAAGATTTCATGATAATCCATCTCAACCCATCAAAGAGCATTTTAATGTATCAGGATAGCAATCTATAGTTGATTGATTTTTTTTTTTCAGAACTGGGGATTGAACTCAGGCCCTTGCACTTGCCAGCGCTTATTCCACTGAGCCATCTCCCCAGCCCCATTGGATTGATTTTTAAACTTTATTCTTTCTAGGGTGTTGGGTATGTAGTGGTCACCTAGTGAATATTTGTTGAATGCTAGAGAGTGCATTCAGACAAAAATACAATTTCTTCCTAGTTCACATTCATGGTATATAATATGTATATATATACTACTATTAATATATTAATCTTAGTTCATGTTTATAAAGCCATTAATAGATGATTGAATAAGGTAATGTGGACTCTATCTGTAATAGAATAGTATTTAGCTATAAAGAAAACAAATCTGAGACATTTGTAGGAAAACAGATGCACCTGGAAAATGTAATGTTGAATGAATATATATATATATATATATATGTATATATATAGCATCAAATCCCCAAGGTGATTGTAAAATTTGTGTAGTTCAAACATATGCTAATGAAATAAAATAAAATAACTGATGAGTTGAAATCCAAGTTTTACAAAAATAAAGGAAAAAAGCTAGACACCAATACAATTGAACTTTGTCATTCCTTCATTTTTGAAGGTCTTTTAAGGTCCAAAATATTTGAAAATAGCATATCAAAATTAATCATCATGTATTTTGTACAACACAACACTGAGGTCAGAAACCGTGATTCTTCACACAATTTTTTTTCTCATCCTATCAGAATTGCAATGAAAGTCATGACACATTTTAAAACTGGAGAGAGAAAAAGAATAATGCAGGTGAACTTACAAAACTGTTGAGTTCAGCACTCCATGAAGGCATTTAAGTTACCATTTAATCATAGGGTAGAAGAGAATTCTAGATTCTGGAGCTGCTGTCTGAGGAGCTTCCCTTGAGTTTAACCTGTCATGGACAGCTGGCTGTTGCAACTAAGTGAATTCAAGTGGTCAAAGGGAGTGGAGTTGTTTCCTATCTCTCTCCAAAATCCAACATTCACAAGACGTCTTAAAGAATTAGGATTTCAGGGCAAATCATCACAGAATGGCTGACTAATTAGTAGGGAAGCTAACATACACCTTTCACATGCATTTCAGGAATCTGTGCCAATATTACAAATGGAGATCAGAATAATCACCCAGTGCTCTGTACTATTTAACAATGGTAAATTCATTAAGAACTTCTGTCTAGCCAGCCAAGAAAAAGTTAGAAAAATAAAAATGGAAATGTCCTTCTGTATCTTTCACTGGCAATGAAATGTGGAAATGTTGCTCTTCAAGAGCATCAGGATTAAGAAGTCATGATCTCTTTTTAACAAGAATGATGGCAGAACAGATTGTTCCTATTTTAAATGTGGGATCCACTTCTCTTTTAACACCCTTTCATTGGCAAGGGCAGGATATATATATATATCTCCATACAACAAGTCCAAAAGTTAGCTTTCCAAATAGATTAAAATAATTCCCAGTTTAGATGAGGCATTGATTGCATTTTCAATCCTTAAGGATCCCTAGCATCCTTAAGATGCTTCTATTTAAACATTCTATAACTTCCTCTTTTAAGCCCTCTCTGCTTTAGTGGCTAAGTACCTTGAAGCCAAGATCTTAAAGTAAATTCTAATTAGATTTTTTGATTCAGAAAGGGTACTGAACGCTTGCAGTTTCTTCATAGAAATGTACAAATTCTTTTTTTTTTTATTTCTGTGGTGAATATAGCAGTTATATTCAAGAAAACCATGCGTCATCCCACTTATATTTAAGTGTGAGGCCCAGGTGGCTGACCCAGCATTCTGACTTTCTATAAAACAAGGAACACGGATTACAAAGATTAAGGCAGCAACTGAGTGTGGGAACATGAACAGAGAATTGCCGTGGCTACTAATTCTTAGAAACACTGAAATCTAAAATACCTTCACATCAAAACCATGAAAATTGCAGTAACTACCTAAACAAGCAAGGAACTTAAATATAACTTTTGGCCCCTTGAATATATTCACAGGGAAAAAGAGTTAAGAAAGACAGAAGGTAGTTTCATAAATCAGGAAAGAAAACAATTCAAAATATCACTGCCCATGTGTATCCATGAAGGTAATGCCAATTTCAGGGGGAAGAAAAAAATTAATTATGAACTGGGATTTCTATGTCCTCTTAGTGTGCATTTCGATCAAGCCAGCCAGGAAAAAGAGGGTAGTGAAACAACAGAAATTGCTTTCCACAATAGCAAATAAAGCATGTCCTAATTACAACCAGGAAGTAGAAAGAACTGACAATGTAAAGCAGGGAAACTAGGGGCGGGGTGCGATTCTAATAAGGTTAAATCAGAAGGGCTTGCATCACTTCGAAACGAAAAAAATCTTGAAGCCCATGCCCATAAAACTGACACAGTGGATAATGAAGGAGAGAAATGACGGCCTCCAACCTTCACAGGGCTAAAGAGCTCCCATAAAGCTTTTCACACCTAACTCGGTGACCCTTACTATTATCTGGAGGGGGGAAAGCAGCCCAATTGTGTCCTTGGTCAGGGTGACTAATGTAGGACATCAATAGACTAAAGGTCTTGTGCAACAATTGTGTAGTGATTAGCTCCAGGAGTATGCTGGGCAGTGACTTCACTGCAACTTTCAACACAGCATGTTTCTTTTCATTCTCTGCTAAAATAATTGAAAATTATGCTTAGAAGATATTCACAATGATTTCCAAGCACTGGTGTACTTCAGAGGGGAAGAAGCTCTATACTAATTATTTAACCAGATATTTATGGATTTCATTTTTCTTCACTTCTCTTGAAATTAAGAGTAAAAACAAGAAGGTAAAAAGGGATCTAACACTAGAACATGGTCCAATCCAGGGGAAAATAAAAAATCAAACAGGAAGACATATCAGGAATGCTTTACTGCATATCTATCCTCTTCCTAAAATCTTAGAAAATTTGTGAACTTTGCATTAGAAAATCTTATTGGATATTGGAGTATTTGGATGGGGGATGGGTGTGGAGATGAGCAGCTGTTTCTAAAGAGATGGATACTTGGACAAACATCCATCTTTTCAGTACTGGTCTTTGAACCAAGAGACTTAACACTGTCTCATCCTTGGCCCTTTTGTAGTACTTTTTGAAACAGCGTCTCACAAATTTTCTTAGTTGGCCAGGCTGGTCTCAAACATGCAGTCATCCTGCCTCTGCCTCCAGAGTGTGAGTGTTCAAATGTGCGCCACTATGTCCACTTCCCAGAGAAGTATATTTGAAAAGCATGTCAAAATCCTATTCTAGCCTTATGTTTACCTTACAATCTCTTTCTAGAAACTGATACTCAACACTGATTCTATGTGTTTCTTATTACAGCACAACCTATGGGGAAAATGCAATAATGAGAAAATACCAGACATTCCCCGCTGTCCTGAGGTAATGTTAAAAATATGGAAATCCTAGCCCCCTTACTCAGATGGAACCTTGCCTATGTAGATAATCAAATGTGCCTAATGTTTATAGTCAACTCCATGAGTTTGGAAATCTACATTTAACCATTGTATCAAACCCAATGGTGAAAGTCTGGGTCAGGGAAGTCAGACAAAAAGTAATAAGAAATAATAATTGTTTTCAGGGCTTGTAGTGGGCCAAAAAAGGTGTCCCATATTTTCATACCATAGAATGGGAATGTGATTTAGATAAAATATACAGGTGCAGGCCCTGAAGCTCTAAAGCCTGAACAATTCTATACAGGTTGTCTCTTCACTCTGAGTTTCAGAGGCCTTCTTCATAAGATGATCCTATCTTAACCTTTGTAGATGGGCAAGAGGAAAACAAGGCTATGGCCTTTTGCGCAATATATCAATTCTAACATGCACTAAACTGACTTGATCCAAAGCTTCAGTAATTTCTGACACTTACAGAATTTTAATTTTGAAGAGCTTTGTTCTATTTCATAATGGCATATAAGACTTGCTGCATATGCTGCATATTGTGTCTCAGTAATGAGTAAGTAACAGCCACCATCATTGCCATGGGTTGTCCTTCACTTAGGTGAGTGCATACTCTCTTCACCTTTCACGTTTCTCTGCAACTGTCAGTCATGGTATCTATTCTTATGGAGAGAGAAGATTGCTTATGTAGGATTGTCTTAGGGGCAAACACTACTGATTGTGGAAATAGCATTTTTTTTTCTATAATAAACCAGTTTTTCTTCAATTCACTCCAAAAATAATATTTACCTATACAGCACCATGAGGTAAGCACGCTCATGCTCTTGGAGATGGGGCCAGGTTAAGGAGAACTCACACAGGCCCACTTCTCAATGGCTACAGAAGCTCATGCTGCAAGCATGAGTGTTTCTACAGGTTTGCTTACAATGTGAGCTCAAAAACCTACCTGTGAAGTGCCTTGTCTTATGTATAGAATAAAAAAAAAATGGGCAAAGTTCACTTGCCTTTGAATTTCTTACAACTTTTTCATTTTCTTTTGTTTCTTTAAACCAATCTTGCACATTTATATGTGGTACCTGAACAACAAACTTGAAGACAACATCATGTAATACAGAAACCATTGTTGGATTTCTATTACTTTGTTCAATGAAATTTGGCATAATTTATATACATATATATATAATTTATATATATAATTTATATATATAATTTATACATGTATAATATATATAATTTATACGTATAATTTATATATATAATTTATATATAAATACCCAGTCTTCATGGCGCTCAGTGTGTCCAGGGTGCAAGGCTAGCATGGCATGTGGTCATGTGGATCGAGCCCTGGTCCCTGCACTTATCTAAGCAGGTGCTTAGTCCTCTGAGCTATCTCTCTGGCCCATACATCGTGTTCTTTAAAAAAAAAAGTTTAAAAAATATTTTTCTGGTCTTTCTTGATTTTGCAATTTTTTTCTCCAGATTTACACATAGCATAAGGCACTCCAAAAATGGAAGGGTGTATAGGTAAATACAAATTTTAAAAAGACACACAGTTTCTCAGAAGCAAGAAGTCAAAAGAATTTTTTTGTCATCTAACCATAATTAAACTAATAAAATCTGTTCTATTTTGCAACTTATTTGGCAATGATCAAAAATTGAAAAGGTTTGTGTCCAATAAATAATACTAGAGAAGTAAAAAATTTGAAACTATATTGAAAGACAAAATGCTGCACAAACTTTGTCCAGGTGTACTATGAAATTATTTTTAAATATGTCAGCCATTTTTATAATGTTAACAAGGCAAATTTTACATGCCTTCTGGTGATACAATTTATTGTTTCAAAATTATTCATGTGATTCTGGAAAACGAATAATTAAATGCATCAATTGAAGAACCAACTCTGTCATTTTATTTATGAATGTTCTCATGTATGCTTCAGCAGAATCTGGCCAAATCCAATACTATTTGTCTTTAAAAAGAGGAAGTCACCGGGGGTGGTGCTACATGCCATATTCCCAGCACTTGGGAGGCTGAGGCAGGAAGATCACTGCAAGGTCAAGGCTGGCCTGGGCTACAAAGTGAGTTAAAGGCCAGTCTACATTGCCTAGTGAAACTCCCTCAAAAAGAGAGGAAAAATTAGGAAATTGACTAATTACCCTAAAATGCTGAACCTTAAGTTTTTCATGATGGCTATGGTGAGCTGGGAGGGCATTGAAAATTATAGGATATAGGGAGATAGTAAAACCATACCTTTCATCAGCAGAAGCATCTGGAATTTTTCTTTCAATTTTCAAATTTTGTACAGCGCATCTTCATTTCTCTCCCAAGTGGAGCACTCTATTAAAACTGCCACCCTCATCAAAGAACAAACTCTCAGTTAGTCTACATTCCACACTGTGTCCATTTTTCTGGAAACACTTACAACCTCCTGATGTACTATTTATTAACTCCACTATTCTGTTGGCTTTGTTGATGCTTGCGGGGGAGTTGCAACTGATTTGCACTGTCCTGTCCAGGCTAACCTTGAACTTCTGGGCCCAGGGGATCCCCCTGACTCAGCCTTCCAGGTAGCTGTGCACCACAAGGCCCAGCTCTGTGTTTATTTTCAGTCATCTGGCTCCCTGGTCTCAGATGTAAGCTTCACATAGAAATTAAAGGTTTTAAATCTAGCACCTATATTCCACCTTAAGGAACTAGAACTATTAGAGCAAATTAAACTCGAAATAAAAACTAAAACACCAAAGCAGGAAATGAATTAATACAAAGAAAAAGCAACAAAGAAAATAAATGCATAAATAAAAGTTAAAAAGGTAGATCTTTCAAAACATGAATAAACTTCTAAGATTGGGGGAAAAAAGGAGATTAGATGATTAATAAAAAGCAAGAGCCATCTCTATAGATTCCATGGACTTAAAAGAATAATAAAAAATGAGAAGCTTCATATGTATGAACTTGAGATCTTACATGAAATGGAAAAACTTTTTTAAGAAAACAAAACTACTAAAGTTCACCTAAAAAGATAACCTCACTAGCCCTATGTCTTCCAAGATAATTAATTCATACTTAAAATTATTTGTACAAAGAAATCTGTAGGTCAATACGGCTTTCAAGATAAGCAGACATTGGGCCAGCGAGATAGCTCAGTGAATACATGCCTCTAATCCCATCACTGGGGAGGCTAAAAACAGGAGGATTACCATGAGTCTAATCTTCATAGTGAGACCCCGTACCAAATACACAAATGAAAATAATAATAAACAAACATTAAAGGTAAAAAGACTGTCATTTACATACAAACTATGGAAGCAACTAGAGTTTTATTTTCCATCTGATTTTGTTTTGCTTTGTTTTGTTTCAGTTGGCCCACTCAGCCCACCCTAAGGGTGGGGCTGGCATGGCATGTGGTGCTAGGGATCGAACCGCGGTCTCCTGCACCTGCCTAAGCTTGTCTAAGCAGGCACTTTTAGACTGCTGAGCTATCTCTCTGACCCACTCCATCTGATTTTGTGATACTTGCATTCACGTAAGAGAAAATCCAGAGAAAGAGGGGTCAGTGAGATACCTCAGCAGGCTAAGCACCTGCTTAAGCAAGCACAGGGACCGAGGTTCAATATCTAGCACCACACACCATGCCAGCCCCACCACCAGGGAACATAGGGCTGGCCACGGAGTCTGGGTGTGGTGGCATCTACCTGTAATTCCAGTGCTGGGAGGAGAGAGAGAGATAATTATAATTAATAGTCTTCATGATCACAGGTGTAAAATTTCTAAATTTCGTATTCTAGGAAGCCTAGTCCAAAACAGGTAAGTATAGCACATGCCATGATGAAGTGGAATTTCTTATGAAGATGGGAGGGTTTATGGGAAGGGAAAGTAAAAGGGGTCAAGGCCCTGTATGTATATCTACCTATTTCCCACAGTAGATGTATATACAAGAGAAATGGAAAAATCTTATTAGCATTTAATTACTATCGTTTACTGCATTACAAAGAATAAAGTCATACACATGATAACTTCAATAAAGACAAAATAGAAATATGACAAAAATTCCAAATCCATTCTAGCATTGAAAAGCAAGACCACTTTCATCAAATTGGAAAGAAAAAGGAACAGTCTCAATTTGGTAAAGGACATCTACAAAAAATATCAACTAATAGTAGTGGTGATTGAATTGATACCAAACCCCTATCTCTCCTCTCCTGAACCTTTAACTTTGAGACCATTTCTTACTAAATTTATAAATTTCTCAGTCTGGGATAAAATTTGTGATCCTCTTGCCTCAGATTTCTAGAGTGCTAGGAGCACAGTTCTAGTGCCTTAAAGCAGAATATAAGTGGTAGGTTTGGGTCGTATCACCACACCTAACTTATGTCACAATAGCTAAGATATTTGGTAGTAAAATATCTAAAGTTTTCTTCTAATATCATAAAAATAAGAGAGTCCTAACTCACTGTTTCTACTCAATACTAAACTCGAGAATCTAGCCAGTTATATGCAAGAGAGGGAAAAGAAGCACCTCTATATTACAAAAATTGGTTAAAGGTAGTTGTAAATTTAGAAAAGCTCACCTTCAAAGGTTGTGTAATATAAAGCAAATCACTAATAAATGAATAACTATTGTACTAAGAAGACAGAAAAGAAGAAATGGGACAGAAAAAGTTAAAGTAATAATGTTAATAATCTTGCAAATTTGGAAAAAATAGTTTAGATAATTAAAAACTAGATACATAAAATTAAAAACACACCCAAGTATATTATCTTCAAATTGTTCAAAGCAAAATATAAAAATAATATCCAAATTAGTCAGAAACATATAAAATGCATGTAAAATAAACATAAACTACAAATGAACTCTCAGAGGAACCAGAAACCAGAAGGTCATGGAATAACACTTTTAAAGCACTGAGAAAGAAAATAACAGCAATGGTCAGGTCCAAGTTACATACCCAGAAAAAAAAATAGGCTTGAAAAACTAGGATCATAATAATAAGGCAAAGAACTCAAGACACACAACCTTAATTATCTAATGATTTCTCTTATATGGAAAAACCAAAGTACAAAAAGAAAAATAAAGATAGATAATAAGAAACAGGGAGATTGAACTTTGGTGGAAGGAAAGGGGACAAAATAGGAAGAGGCAAGAAAAAGTGGAGGAGAATAACCTAAAAGAAGAATGAGCATGTTATGTATAAATATCAACTCTCTGTGGTGAATGCAATCTTCATGTACTACAAATGTGTGTGTGTGTGTGTGT
>NDGN011556977.1:0-11936 GCA_002564285.1 Tympanoctomys barrerae | reverse complement strand
GGCTCCTCCAGCTACAGCTGCCAATGCATATTCAATCTGGACAAGCTTTCCAGATGGGCTGAAAGAAACAGTTTCGTGCTATGGTCACATATTTTCAAGTATGTAACACTGAGAAAAGGCAGATGTATCAGTCAAATCCATTCATTATTCAAATCTCAAGGAACAACTGGGCTTTGAAATCTATCATGAAGATGTTCATTCATAGACTAAGGCAATTGGAACTCACTTATAATGAAGCGCTACTTCTCTTTTTCAGCAGCCACTTCTAGGAGTACTACTACTCCTCCCTCTTTTCACCACTTACCCACCTTTGTCACTTTGGGCAAGCCATGCTAGCTTTCAGTGTATGTTTTCTTACCTAAAATGGGGATAATAGTACTACAGCAGTAATTTATTTCAAAGTGTTGCAATCACTAAATGAAATGATGCCTATAAAAGTTTCTGGCAAAAAGTTAGCATGAAGAAAACACTGAAAAGTAACATTAACATGTATGTCTCTTAAAAATGTATTTTATGCACAGGTTTTTTAATAAAATAGAAAGGTAGTAGATATTACATTAACATATATATTATAGCTTATTAGTAAATAGCTATAATAAAAACTAGCTTATTATTCACAAAATATATTCTCTGCACAATTATACGAACTTGATTCCACAATTCTGGTCACAAATTAAGTTGCACAAAAACCAAATCAAATTCAATCATTAGGTTCAATGTTGACCTTATGGAGAAATTTGATTCAGCTCTTGTGCCATTTGGGTTGTGACCAATATCAAGGAGTGAACTGTGCACCATTTTTGCATTACATTTGATTTCTAATTCTAGGAAGCATGGGATGATTATTCTTAACAGATCCAGTCAAACTGGATTGATAGTTAAATTCAGCTAGAGTGATCATAAACATCACAAACTAACCTCATTTTGAAAAATAAAAATTCTTAGGGCCGGCAAAATAGCTCAGCAGATTGTAGCACTGCAAGCAGGCACATGGGCTGGGGGTTCCATCCTCAAGCCTACCGTGCCCTCCCAACCCCCCGCCTGCTGAGATGGCAATTGAGACTGGGTGTGGTGGCGTGCGGCCCAGCTCCAGCTCTTGGGAGGCTGTAAACAGGTGGATCACTGAGTCCAATCTAGTTGTGAGACCCTGATTACTCTGTAGACCCTTCCCTAAAATTAAAAAAAAAATTATCCAAAGTAATTTTCACACTGTGACACAGCTAGATCCATACCTTCTACTATTAAAAGATCATCTTAAATTTCAGAAGGACAACTGTTTTTACTTTCTACAATTATATTGTCACTCTATTCTCAAACCATATAGAGTAGTCTTAAACCTAAGAAACTCTTCACACAAGCCAATTCCCCTGTGTGAAACTCATTTCTTTCTTACCCAGTGTACTCCCTCCTGGTCATTCTGAAACCCTTAGCAGCTATGCCATGTCCACCGGGAAGCTAGCTGCCTGAGCTCTCAGCCAGACTAAAGGATAAAATCTGCCTCTGGTATCCTGTACTTCTCTTTGGCTAAAGCTCATATTTCAATTGTTTCAAGATTCCAGCATATACTTAGTAATAGTAGTCCAGTTATTCTGATGGTAAAGATATATTTAGACTGATCAAGAAATAAAACAAAGGGCTGCAGCTTACGGACAATAAAATTAGCTGATGTGAGCAGAAAACACCAGTAACTGTTCAGCTTTAAAAGTCGGACTTTCCCCTTTAATAGTCATTATTTCAATGACTGTGGGTCTATCTAGCTTTCGGTGCTGTTCAATACTTAGTTCACAGACCTGTGAGGAATATTTAAAAATCCATAAACTTACTTGCTCCACTCATATTATCAGCCCAGACCTTTATCAGTGCATCGTTCTGTGTGTTAAGCTTACTCACGTAGGTATGCTGAGCATGCAAACAATTTTTCTCATTTTTAACAGCACTATCCCATATCTATCTCTACACGGGATAAATGAAACAGATTTCTAACCAAGTCATCCTGGCTCACTTCCAGCCAGTCACCTCTGTACAGCACTCCCCACTTACATCCCGTGAAGCAGTCCTGGCTCACTTTAAGTATTACCCATCTTAAGGTCCTCAACCACATTACCTCCTCGCTTACAGTGCACCCCCCTGCCAGCGACTCTCGCTGCACTTAAAGGCAAAGTCTCAACAAGTGTGAACCCACCTGCCTTCACGGTTCCGGCGGGGCAACAAACTATATGTGCCAATATCGATCCTTAAGAAAACGGTCAAACTAGAATCCTTGCCTGGTGGATTTTAAATGTTTCCGTGATTTTTTTTTTTACATTGAGTATGATTCTTTATGTCAACTTTATTTTGAAAACTATACTTATTACTTCCTTTAACACTCTGTTCTACAATAAAAAGCCAAAAATCTTTTGAAAGTATATCTCCATTCAAAAAGACAAAAAAAAAAAAAAAAAAAAACTTAAAATATATTATAGCCTGACGTTTTGGGTCCACAAAAACCTGCCAAGACAAATCAGCGCTTTCTAGTTTCACTTGGGCTTCGAAGATAACCAACAGCGCAGTGTTTCGAAAAACAACGGGTGCCCAAGGAAAATCAGCGCTCCAATCTTAACCACAAAGCTAAGATTTAAAACAAAACACGCGCCCCCACGCACTAAGACTCCAAGCTTCAGAAGCGCCCGCCCGCATCAGGCCTACTTGGGCCAGGAAGGCAATGTAAGAGTTCTGAACGGGACACCGGAAGAAAACTGGTACCAAAGTGCCTTATTCTCCAGGCTCCCGGGCAAAGGCGCAGGACTAGCTAAAGCACCCCATGAACGCGGACACCAAGTGTGCCCGGATACCCCGGCCCCGCGCTCCCTGGCCTCCATCGGCCGGCAAATGACTGTGCAAAGCTGTATTCCCACGTCTATTCTCTCCCGGACTCTCAGAAAGCACCAGGCCAGAGGCCAGGGCACACAAAGCAGAATGGAGCGAGCTCTTGCAACCTCTGCTAAGCCCAGGACCTTGGGGGTGTGGGGGTCCCTTCCGTACCTGAAGGTTGTCAGCGAAAAGCTGTAACCGCGTTCCGCCATCTTTACTCGGAGAGGCCAAGCACATCCGCACACATGCGCACTACGGTCAGTTTAGTTTCACTTCCCGTCCCCGCGCCTCCCTCCTTTCTCTCTCATTGGAGGATAGAGTCAAAGCCGTCCGCAAAGACTTTTGGGAATTGTAGTTTCAGAAGCCAGATTAGCCCTAGCGCTGGCTCTGTGCGCAAACTCCGAGTAGGGGTGGGACCCAACAGCCAGGTGGTCTGCGTCTTCCGGCGAGAAACATGGTGGCGTCCTTGCTGCTGGTGGTGGTTCCGCGGTGGCCTGCGTCCCAGGGCCTGCTTCGAAACTGTTTGGAGTTGCTGCAGCGGAAATTCCAGCAAAACTCGCTAGGCCTTTCCAGTCCTCCATGGGGTAGGTGCGGAAAGGTTGATGTGAAGACGCCGGGCGGTTTGGGCTTCCCGCTCGCCGGGCGGGCAGGCGTTCCCAGTGCCTTTTGCTTAGCGTCCGCTCGCCTATTTTTGCAGTTTTATTTTCGGAGGAAAAACACGAGACTTTTACGTTTCCACTGAGCGTCTCAGTTTGTGTCGTAGGTGAAGACAGCCTTCTAAAGAGCTAAGAACATTGCGCGGTAAGATAGGAACTCGCCGACTTCGTTCCAATTTGTGCGGAGGCATTTTGACATGTTAGGAGAGGAACAGCGCCAGTGTAAGTCCAGCTCTACTGGCTCGCAGCTAGCGAAGTTAGGGTTCTGGTTCTCCCCGCCCGCAAAAACTGGGAGACCGTCGCCCCGCAGTGCATGGTCGATTTTATTTTGAAGCAATGGCCTCAGGGCCTTGAGCTCCTGAGCTGCTGAGGAAGCGTCTGTCCAAATGGTAACCCCTTTGTAGCGATCTTTGTAAGGGAGTTCGGAAGCCTGTCACTAGGAAGTGCTGATGTGTGTTGTTGAGAGCAAGAAGTATATTTTCCTGGCAGTGTAGAGCTTTCTCGTTTAAGCACCCAAAGGGGAGCTGAGGTCCTTCTGAGGGCAGGACCTTGGGCTGCTGGAAAGCTCGCTGGAGTCTGGGCGAGTCTTTCAGTGCACCAGAGTGGTCGTGTTTGTACAGTGTTTCGCTTCTCATTGGCATCCAGGCTCCGAAAGATTGACTATCACACAGGCTTCTCTTACAAAGAGCTTCTCTTAGAAAACACCAGGTTACGCTTAGCGATATTTTTAGATCTCCTGAAGAACTCCTTTTGTTAAGTGTGGAAATAAAAAGAAGTATCACAAGTCTGAAGAATAGCAAAAGATAAAGGACTTTCTTTCCTTTGTAAGCATTTTAAAGGACAAAAAAGCGAGCCATTGATAGTTATGTAAATAGTGCTCTACAGTGAAGGGACTAGTTATTTTTCTTAGAGAACAAACAGGAGTCAAGGTTAAATACTAATGAAGAAATTTGTGGCTTAAAGGGATCTACCAGGGTATGTGATTAAAGCACTGTGGATTTTTTTTTTAAAGATTATGCAGAATTGTCTCAGTGTATGTAATCAGAATCTTAGACTTATTTGTATCCAGAGTAGATACAGACTCTACCAAGTGAAATGTGGACAATTGAATGATTTTGTTTCTTAAGTTATGCACCTGTTAAGCATCTCATTTCAGCAAATTCTATTAAGAAAAAAATCCTATTTGTGTTATTTTAAAATGCCTTTTTAATTGTCTTTACTATTGTGTATTTTAATAGCTATATTTTCTATTAAATAGTTACTGAATTTACCGTGCTAAGTGCGTGTGCTCTCGTGCTCTGTGTGTGTGTGTGTGTGTGTGTCTTGACATATCCTGGTTGTTTCAGAAGAATGACATTTGTAAATAGTCATTTGGGAGCTGGAAATTGATTCCGTATCTCCCATGTTTTACTTTATAGCGCCAGCGCTAGTGGTCCACGGTCCAGTGATCTTTACAGAGCCAGCAAGTGATACCAGTGGAAGTCAGGAGAATTCCAGCCTCTTAGATGGTATCTTTTGGATGGCAGCTCCCAAAAACAGACGCAGTATTGAAGTTAACCGGTGTAGAAGAAGAAATCCTTGGAATCTCATTAAAGTTAAGGTAATTTATTCTCATTTTTGTGAATATGCTTTTCCTCGAGTCCAGCATTGAATATTGCTATGGTATACTTATAGAACCTATAGATAAATTATTCTCGTCTTGAATGTCTATGGTCTGCCCCAACTAAAATACAGTTCTCTCAGTGTGTAAATCTTGTCGTCCTCTCTCCCAAACACTAAAAAAACAATGAAAGAAGAAATTTAGAAATTAAATAAGATATTTTGTAAAGAGACCGCAAGACTTTTAACTTGTGAACTATTATTAGTCATAAGCCAAATACATTTGAATTCTAAGTGGATAAACATTTTAACTGTGGTAATAATGAAATTAAAGTCAGAAGTGTAGAGCACGCTGGATCTTGGGTTTTACTAGCCCTTATGTATTTCACTTATCCTTCACTGTGCCCAACACAGTACTGTGGAGGACAGGCACAGGCTGTGATGTATCGCAGTGTTTTATGTGCACTGTGTCCTCATACTCTCACACCAGTCCTCCAAAGTAAATATCACTTTCTTCGTTTAATAGGATGAAGAAATTGAGGCTAAAAGAATTAGTCTGTAGACACAGTTTTAAAAGGGAAACTCAGGATTTGACCCCCTAGCGTTTTGATTTTTGAACTCACATCTTCTCTTGAAGCCTTTCTTTGTGTGTTCAGACAATTCCAGATTCACCAATTTCACCTATGGATGTATTCTGTTCATTGATACAATTAAACGAAAATGATGATAGGTGTAGTAGTATTTTGTAGCTGTAACAGTTATCATTTCAATTCTTGCCTGCTATGCCGTATTCCACCACAGCTGCTCTGTGGTTGACACATAAGAACTGAGTGTCTACATTTACATTTCAACCCTTGGAACTTACACCACGAAGTATTTCTGAGTCGCAGCAGAGCAGAAATTTAAATCTGGAACTGAAAAAACATTTTACTTAGGACACCATAAAATTTGATCTTGAGGATTTAGGATTTTAGAAGTGAGGTCTTGCTCCAGTCAAGTACCTAAGTTCTCTGACTGCTCTTATCCTGTGCATGAAGTTATTTACTGCTACATGTAATATTGCATTGTGTTGGGTACTTTGAGCAAGAAAAGACCAACTGACTGGTTATCTTTTCCTATCTTTGGGGGGATATACAACCCACCACACTGAAGTAGAATAATAGTACAATGAGGCCAGTAATTAACAAGATTCTTTTTCCTTTTAGAAAATGAAATTTGTTTATTGTTATTCTAGTCTGTCACTACTCTAGGCTGTAGCCTCACACATACAAATATATTAATTTTATGAAGTATTTGAAGCTTCTTCAATGCTCCTGATTTGCTTTTTGTTTCCTTGAACTGGGACTTGAACTCAAGACCTCAGTGCTTGCCAAGCAGGCACTATGCCACTGATTTACTCTTCTTTATATGTTTTTTCAAGTCTGTCTTGAAAATATGTTGAAGTTTTTTAGAACTTATAACTCTTACATAAAGTTGGATATAAATATATATTATAACTCATTAAAATATTCTCAGTAATATGAGGGTTTTACTTTGAGGAGTAATAGATAATAAATAAAAAGAAAAATTGTACCATCTACCAAATCTATAATTGAGTAGGAATTTGAATCACACTGTAATAAAGCAGAGGACTCCAGCTTATAATATTAGTATAATCCTATTTTTCTCTAGATTGAAAGTGAATTTACTCTTCCTTGGCATTTTATTTAAGATGATCTCTGTATACATCATCCCTTAGGTTGATGGACTCCTTATTTAGATACTTGGAGTTAGGATAACAGATTAACTTTTTAAGTAAAAATGACTGCTATTTTTAAGTACCAGATTCAAAGTTGGTAAACATGAGTTCTAGTCCTAATTTTTCTACTAATTCAGGTTCAGTGTTGCTTATTGTCAGTTTCTTTGTTAAAGGGAGACTGAAAGCTGGGCGTGGTGGTGCCCACCTGTAATCTGAGCACACAGGAGGCCGAAGTCAAATGGCTGTGAGTTTGAGGCCAACCTAGCTACATTTTTCAAGGCCAGCCTGAATTACATAGTCCCTGTCTCAAAACAAACAAGAAAAAAGTGAGGTTGAAGCTAGATGACATTATGACCTCATAGGGCATGAAAATTCTCAGAAAGCTAAACTGTGAACATCACTCCTATTGGGGGTTATTTGTGCATCATATTGCCTCTTATTAATACATGTTTTTGTTTGTTTTTTTAAAGAACAATATCGATGTTTGTCCTGAATGCGGTCACCTAAAATTGAAGCATGTCCTTTGTGCCTTTTGCTATGAGAAAGTGCGCAAGGAGACTGCAGAAATCAGACGACAGATAGGGAAACAAGAAGGGGGCCCTTTTAAAGCTCCCTCTACAGAGACTGTGGTCTTATACATGGGAGAGACACCAGCCCCAGAAGATCAGGGAAAGAGGATCATTGAACGAGTCAGGAAGCGGCCATCCTGGTTCACCCAGAACTGACAGCAAAGATGTTTAAAGAAAACATTTCTCCTGAAACAGAAGAAGAAGAATCTTTGTTTTTTATGTTAGTGTGCTTGTTTTTAAATCATCAATATAAAATATAATTTATATGTGAGAATTTGAAGAATATATGAGTAAACTCTTAAAATCTTTATCAAAGGTTCATTGTTTTCTATTATAGTGTCTGGTTTAAAGAAACACTAACAAAATTTCTGGAACAAAAATAAAGTTCACAGTAAGAGTTGTGCGTCTTGCTCTAGTTTTGTTTGTTTGCAATACTTAACACAAATATTTTCATTTCAGTGACAAATAGGCATTTTGAATTCTTGGTATTTTCTTAAGATGACAGTCTTGTTGGAATAGGTTTTTTTGTTCTCATGGAAGAATGCATTCACATTTTGTGCACTATATTACACTAATGTACTTCATTACATTTTAAAATTACATTGAAAATTCATTAAAAACTCATGAAATTTGTACTGTATACTTTTGGGAGAGATTTTTTCTAAAGAGACAGGACCGAATTCCATTGGACATAGAAAATATTATGAGGCACTCATTATCTCTGCATTTTCCTTCTAATATGTCCATTTATTTTCTTACGTTTTGTGTTTTTTATATTAAAAGCCCTGTTTAACTTCCTGTGATTTAATGTTCTTCTCTCTTTCTTATTCTTGTTTCCACCTGAATCCCAAAGTTTAATATTTGGTCTCTTAAAGTACGATTGCTAATTGAAACAGAACTAGCAAGAAGTAAAGGAATTGTAGTTAAAAGGGAAAATCACTGAACAGAATAAACCCTGATAATATACTGAACATTCATGCCATGGTGTCTAGAATGTTTACTGGGATTAGACAGCAAATTCAGCTTTTTTTTAAGAAAAAAAATTAACAATTTTAAAACAAGATACTAGGAAATAATGTTTATTATTTTGCATATTGTTGTATACAAAGTAGTTGATCAGATTACAAGACATAGACATGCAAAAATAGAAGCACAGACCATTCCTTTCAATGAACAGAAATTAGTAGTAAAACTATCTTAGCTCTGTGTACATTTTTTTCCTTTTCCATTCTGTTCTTTCCCCCATCCCAGTTATTTCCTTCTTATAAATATGTGTTGTACATTTTGAATCTTACTCTTTCATTTTCTTATACTAGGGAGACCATATGATGTTTGTACATGCACATCTGATTTATTTCACTTAAGAGTATGATCTCTAGTTGTATCTACTCATCTGTAAAAGCCTCCAATTTATCATTCTTTATAACTGAGTAGTACTCCATTGTATAAAAATACCACATCTTTTTTATCCATTCCTTAGTTAATAGGCATGTGGGTTGTTTCCAAGATTTAGGTATGACAAATTACTCTGCTGTAAACATGGGTGCACATATATCACTGTGGTATGGTGTTTTTAGTTAAGGGAAAATACCCAGAAGGGATAGCTGCAAATGGGACCTCTACTAGCTCTTTGAGGAATTGCCACACTGATTTTCACAGTAGTTGGACCAGTCTACTTTCTTACCAACAGTTTTTCCTCACAGCCCTGACAGCATTTGTTACTGGTTAATGTTTTTTATGACAGCCATTCTTTCTGGGGTGAGATGAACTCTCAGTGCTGTTTTAATTTGTACTTCTTGAATTACCAATGATCTTGAACAATTTTTCATATATTCAGTTGCCATTTGTATTTCTTCATCTGAGAAGTGTTTTCGTCTCAGATGCCCATAGATTTCCCTTGCTTATGGATAGAACCAAAATTGTGACAATGGCCATGCTCCCAAAAGTGTTATACAGATTTAGTGCAATCTCAATCAAAATACCATTAGTATCCCTCACAATCTAGAAACAAGCATTCCTAGAATTCATTTGGAACCAGAAGGGACCTAGGATATAAAAGGCAATCCTGGCCAATGAAGGAAAGGCAAGAGATATCACAGTTCCTGACTTGATTTATATTACAAAGTTCAATAAAATCAGCATGGCATTGGCAAAAAATCAGACCTCAGGATCAGTGGAACAGATTAGAAGATGCAGACACAACTACAAACGCATTCAGCCACCTTATCTTTGACAAAGGGGCCAAACGTTCACTGGAATAAAGCTTCTAATAAATACTGCTGGAAAACCTGGCTTTCCACATGGCAAAGACTAAAGCTAGATGAATGTCTATCACCATATACTACAGTCAAACTGGATCAAAGATCTAAATATTACTGGGAGAGAAAGTAGGTAGAAATCTTGAAGACAAGACAGAAGCAGGCAGGAAGTTAATGAACAAAAACAAAACTGCATAGAAAAAACTTCAAAAATCAACAACTAGGAAGGATCTCATTTAATGAAAAAGATTTTGCACATCAAAAGAAATCATTAACAGTGAAAAGACTCACAGAATGGGAAAAATTTTAGCCAATTTCCCCTCAAAGTACTTCTATCTAGAACATACAAAGAATTGAAAAAACTCAGGACCCCCAAAACAAATTAAACTCTTAACCTTTATTTTCTTTGGAAGGAAAGAGCATTCACTTGCATGGCTCAGTCTCCTCAAGATAAGACACATAATCTAGAAGATGCATTAGTTGTATCTTTGTACAAACACCTAAGCACATCTCTCCCATGGAGCTTTATAATGAAGATGGTGTAATGGAGGAGCCATGTTGATGACATACCTAGATGAGTAAAATGAATAGACACACTAGAAGGAAAGGCTGTTCTCTACAGGTAATTTTATATCTTGACAGATTGTACGAGTATACTATATGTCAAGATAGATAAGGTGGAATCACTGGCTTTGAAAGCTAAGGCTGTGGACATACCTGACTATGTTCCACTCCCTCCTCAGTATTGCCAGTTAGATGATAGGCTGCGAAGTGTGCCTCTGTGTAACAAATTGTCCTTTGATGATGTAGACTGAATGTCTTCCCCCAAGATTTATGTCAAATGTAATATCCGATGAGATAGTTTTAAGAAATGGGGTCTTTAAGAAGTAATTAGGTCTTAAGTGTGGAGCCCCATAAGTGAGATTGCCCTTTTTTGAAGAAGCACAAGACCTTTCTCTCTGCTATTATGCTTTGTGCTTTATGGGCTTTTTTTTTTTTTAGATTTAATCTGATACCAGCTCTCGGGAGGCAGTAAACAGGCAGATCACTATGAGTCCAATCTAGTAGGGAGACCCTGAATACCCTGTAGACCCTTCCCTAAAAATAAAAATTAAAATAAGATTTGATCTGGAATTTGAGCCTAGTTAATTACAAATCCTATGTTGCATAAGCTTCCTACTGAATTATATTTTTAATTTAAAATATAAGAATGATGCATTTCTAATTACTTAAAGTTGAATTTTCAATGCCAACTTTACCTGTAGAGGTAAAAAGCACTATGGTGTGCATATTTCCAATTATGCTTCTTCCTGACAACATAAAAAGCTTTCCCCCCATTTTATTGATTATAACTGGCAAAATCATATGTGTATGTCTAAGGTATATAAGGTGATGTTTTGAGATAGATATACATTGTGAAATGATTACTACAACCAAACTGTTTAACCGATCTATACTTCTATAGAAATTGATAATTTCCTCTGCTTAGAAACAGTAATTTTTATAGTAAAAAAAAAAATGTGCTCAGCGTCTCATTCTAGACAATTGAAACAGTTAATTGGAGCCCATTCTACATGCTTGATATCTATTGACCTTAGTGCATTCTTCAAAATAAAATGTTGCAGTTCCATATATTCCGTGCTGTTACCTGCTATTTCACCTAAGAGAGGGTAGTAGACAATTTTTACGTCAGTAAATTCAGGTCAATAGCATGATCTCTTTTTCCCATAATTTCATTGAGAAACAAATAGCTATGAGACAGTTTCAAACCAAATTGGTAGGAAAGATTCAATAATTAACACATTGCATATATTCTTCCAGTGGTTAATTGCTGTACAATATGTGGATAAGACATTCTATTTACAAACACCATTAGAACAAATCCCTCTATTCATTAAGAGAATGAAACTATTTATCTATCCTAACCATTTTGAATACACAGATACACAATGGACATTCATCTGCATCCCCTTTTTTTGTTAAGTTCCATTATTTGAATATAATGGGTGTGTTAAATCAGCAAAATATTCTAAAAGAGTCCAGTAGTCCATAACAGCATTGGGTCTTCTGCTTCACAGGCAATGTCAGAAATTGTTGACCTGAGTCCTCTATAGCTCAACATAACAGCATGGCTTTACTCCTTATACCTCGTTTTGATACTTTTCTGCTGGATGGTTAAGACCAAGGTAAAGCAGTACCTATCCAACAAGAGTTGTAGCTTTTGGGTCTGATAAGGTCAGTGAAATCCCCTCAGCATTTATCCTGA
>NDGN011556971.1:16933-43120 GCA_002564285.1 Tympanoctomys barrerae | reverse complement strand
CACCCCCACCAGCACCCATGTACCACAATTTCTGACTACCAAACATTTAAATACAGTGGTGCCTCAGTCTATCAACACTTTTTTTTAATGTATTCAGTATAAGGTCTACATGGTGTCTCACTACACAGATCGGAGTCATAGTGATCTGCCTGTGTTCAGCCTCCCAAGTACTGAGATTACAAGCACACACCACCACGCCCAGTCTCAATCCTGGACACGGGACGCTGTGGATTGAACCTAGCCGCTGTACTCTGCCTAAGCAGGTGCTTTAGTCCACTGAGCTAGCTGGCTGGTCCTTATGAACACTTTTGTTTGCCAATCGTTTAATTCATGAACAGAAGCATCTGGCATAGTGTTAGTTTTGTTTGTGGACTCTACGTGGTGGCCAACCTAACCGTGGCCATCTTTTCTCACGGGTAGGAACATGGTCTTCTTTTCCAGAATCGTGGAACAAATTAAGTTCATGAACAGAGGTACCACTGAACCCAAAAAAAGAAAAGAAAATCTTGAGATTTGCCAGAGGGGAAAAATGCTTTCTCTGTGGAGGAGCAGAGATAAGAAGTACAGTAGACTTGTCTCCAGAGACTGTAGAAACTGCGGGTGAGGAGACAATGGAAGGGAATCTTAGAAGCAACGAAAAGAAGAAAGAGAAACTGCAAGCCTCAAATCCTTAGCACTAACATCAAAGGCAGAATCAGCCTTTAATGTAACAACTGGAGAAATCTGAACTCTGCCTGGGCATTTGATAATATTAAGGAAGTACTGTTAATTTTTCATGTGTATTGTGCTAATTTTCTGGAATTTTTAAGCCATCATTATCTTTTAGACACATATTAAAATTTTATACAAGACATTATTTGATTTGTGGGATGGAGAAGATGGTAGAGATAAAAGAAGAGGGGCCCAGAGGTGATTGCTGCTAGCCCTGGGGGAGATTTATAAGGAGGTTCACTATCTACACTTCCTAATTTAAAACAGCTTTGAAATTTTGGCTAATAAAAATGAATAGAGTTTGTGAAAAAATGGAGATTAAACTTTCTTACAAACAAAACCCAAGGAAATTCATTACCAACATATCCATCTCCAAGAGATGTGAGAAATTCTTCAGTCAGGAAGAGTAGAGACATCTCAGAGGTTGTGGATTAGAGAAGACACAAAAGACATTGGAAATGAAATGAATGAAAGTAAAGTAAAATGCATTTTTTCCTTGGTTTTATTTTTTAAATTTTATAAACCTTTTATTTATTTGGTAGAGTCTCATTACACAGCTTGGACTCATAGTGATCCTCCTGTCTCAGCCTCCCCCATGCTGGGATTATAGGCATGCACCACCACACCCAGTTTTGGAGGCCAGCTCAGTGTGCCTGGGTTCTGGGGCCTGCATGGCATGCAGTACCGGGGATTGAACCCAGGTCCTTGCACTTGCCAGATGGGCTCTTGGGCTGCCAAGCTATCTCCCCAGTCCTTTTCCTTGGTTTTCACTGATGTAAAATATAGGTGAGTAAGCTGGTCCCTGAGTGGTAGACAGCAGAGGAATCAGGGTTTGGGAGGAGATCACACCATCCTCACCACTCCACACTCAGCCCCACCTAACAGCGCAAACAGGCCTGGCACTAAAGCTTTATTTGCTAAAACAGACTGTTGGCTGTAGTTGCTGACCCCTGCTCTAAAAGAAAACTAGCTAAGAAAAATGCTAACAATGGTTTCTTGTGTTTATGTTTTTTAAAAATAAAATATAGGGCATCAGCAGCAAAGAAGTGGGAAAGAGTAAGGGGGACACTCTGCACCTGATCTTTCTGCTGCCTGTTCAGTTCTAGAGCATTTGCAAGATCGGCTCAGATCATTTTGTGATATATGTTGTACATTTCAGGATAAGCATTAGGAGTTTTTAAAGGAATGTTAATAAGCTAAGCAGGCTGGCCAGATAGCTCAGCAGACTAAAGCACCTGCTTAGGCAGAGCGCAGCGGCTGGGGCTCGATTCCCAGCATGCCCTGCAGGCCCCACCCACTGGGCGTGCTGATAGACAATTGAGACCAGGTGTGGTGGCACACAGCTGTAATCCCAGCACTTGGGAGGCTGAAAACAAGAGAATCACCAGGAGTTCGATCTACATAGTGAAACCCTGTAGTCCCTGTAGACCTTATCCTAAATAATTTTTTTTTTAAAGTTAGGCATGATGATGCTTGCCTGCAATCTCAATACCTTGTGAGGCTGAGGCAGGAGGATCACACATCTTAGCCCAGCCTGGGCAACTTAGAGACTTAGTGAGGTTCTGTCTCAAAATAAAAATAAAAAAGACATAGTTCTGTGTGAAAGCCCTGGATTCAATCTCTAATCTTGCTAATATCCAGTGAAAGTGTGTGTGAGAGAGGGAGAGAAAGAGAGGGAGAAAGGGAGAGAGGCCAGGTTGGGAGGGAAGGAGAGAGTAGTGTTGGAAAATAAGTAAGTTAAGAGGATAAAATGAAATCATAAAAATATTCAGTGAATCCCAGGAAAGTCAAAAAAGAGGAGGAAAATGAAGTATAAGTAAAAGAGGAACTAGCTGGCAAGCTGGCAGACTTTAATCCAACTATCTTGTAGCCACTTTCACTGTGCACAGTCTAAACCTAGAGTTAAAACAGGTAGACTGTCAGGTAGGATCTTAAAAAGCAAGAGCCAGTTACGTTCTGCCTGTAAGATATAAAGCTCTAGATCCGTTAATAGAGGAAGAGTGGAGGCAGACACCAGGCCAGCGCTCATTAAAAGGAAACCCAAGGAGCTAATTAGCATCAAAGCAGAGTTGGGAACAAGAAACCAGAGGCAGAGGGATGTTACCTGTCGACAGAGAGGTCTGGGTCCAGGTGCGCATGCCTTGCAGCAAAGCTTACCTACGGACAGCTGAAGCCGAGGGGACCGGCGAAAATCCACAGATCTGCTGGAGATGTCAACACTCCTCCGCCTATAATTGACAGAACAAGTCGACAGAAAATCAGTGAGAACGCATGAGATGAGACGATGTTATCAACAGACCAGCCCTAATTGACATTGATAGAACACTCCATCAACTCCGCAGGACACACATTCTCCTCAGGGCGCAGAACACTCACCAAGACAGATAGCCGGCTCCGCCATGAAACACACCTTGACGGACTGAAATGCAGAGACGTCATAAAGAGGATGTTCTCAGATCATAATGAAATTAAACCAGAAATCAAAACACACAGGTGCATGGCCAAGGGTCACATGATCCAACAGGCTGGACATTGGGGGTGGAAAGCAAGAGAGGGCTTCTCTAAGATTCACAGCTGAACGTGTGGGCCTCAGGGTGAACAGGCCCTTGGTGCATATTTGGAGGTAGGAGTTGAGGCAAGGATGACCAGCAGCATGTGTGGATTGGTGGGAGATGCAGGCCCACAAAGCCAGAAGGTGACAGCCCAACAACAAAACATCCTCAGCAGAAATGGACATATCTGGGCCAAGCCAGAGCAGAGGTCACAGCCAGGTACACAACAGGAAACCCCGGTCCTCATGGCTCCACCCCTGATGCACCATCACCTGGTTCGCTCACACCTGTGGTCACAGAAAGCTTTCATTGGCTCAACTGGAAGAGGAAGAAACTGCATAGGCAGCTTGGTGTGTGGATACAAGGCACACTACTGCCATCTCACGATGACCTTGAAGGATGGTGGCAACCTTGGGCAGGATAAGTGTCTCTCTACTTTGTGAGGATAAAGAAGTGGCCTGAGACTCAAGATGCACAGACAGTTGGGTATGGAACTGGTCAGGAGCCAAGATGCATAGACTAGTTGGCTGGTCAAAAGCCTGAAAGGAAAAAGATTGGAGAGCAGAGGACCAGGCACTCTGGGCAGTGGCAGGGGTGTGGTAGGATGGAGGTAGAGGACCAGGTACTCTGGGCAGTGGAAGGGGGGTGGTGGGATGGAGGTAGAGGACCAGGTGCTCTGGGCAGTGGAATGGGGGTGGTGGGATGGAGGTAGAGGACCAGGTGCTCTGGCCAGTGGAAGGGGAGTGGTGGGATGGAGGTGGGCAGAAATCCGATGATGTTTGCGCCACATGTCCATGTCCAACAGCATGTGCCCACCATGGAGATGCTCTAAATAACCGAATGGGCTTAATGGAGTGGGCAAGGTTGCTGCCCAGCTCTATCACTGGCCACCCAGCTGACTTGTTGGGCAAACGAGTGAAATGACTGCGGGCAGAGGTGGAGGCTCAGCCGTGCAGCCTTCCCCTGCTGGCAACGTAGGCTAGAGTAGAACCGGCACTGCGGTCCTTCCTCAAGGAAACGAGCTGCAGTCAAACTACCACACTGGTCCCATCATCCCAGGAGGGCCAGGGGTTCACTCTCCTAGGCAGGGGTTCCAGCAGGGGATTTGTCTGTCCCATGCCCTTCCTCTGCCTTAGCACAGCCTCAGGGTCCTGAGGTTTGCTCCTCAGCCCTGCCTCAGACCCCTCCTTCCATCAGATCAGAGCAAGCAACCATGTGACAGCAAAGGAGGTGGTGGTGGCCCCTGGATATAGGTTCCTTCAGCCATGCCGCATACACACAACAAGAGTCCCCAGCCAGTGGAGCAAGGTGGCTGCCTGGGGTAGGACTTACCCTCAGGATGGGGTGCAGCGTGGAGTTGGGTGCTGCCCCAGGTACAGCATGTGCCCTAAATCAGATTCCTGGGCATATGAACATTGAGGAGGATGAGACTTAGGACCCAGGTGGGAGTGGGGCCGAACCCTCAAGGATTTGTATGTTTTGTCCCTACAATTCTGGGCTCTGTAGAGCAAGAGGTCCTGGTCCCCAGAAGGACCACACCAGCAGGTGTAAAAAGCATTCCAAGGGCCAGGGAGGTAGCTCAGCAGTCTAAACGCCTGCCTGGCAAGTGCAAGGACCCGGGTTCAATCCCCAGTCCTGCTGGCTGTGCCAGCCCTGGAACTCTGGGCACACTGTGTTGGCCACCAAAACCAGGCATGGTGGTGCATACCTGTAATCCCAGTGCTAGGGAGGCTGAGACAGGAGGATTGCTAGGAGTCTGAGCTGCATAGGGAGACCTTGTACCAAATAAATAAATAAATAAATAAATGATTTTTTTAAAAATTTAAGTGTCCCAACAAGTTAGGAAACCTGAGCTACTGCCTGGAGACTCGGGACAACTTTATGGGGAATCATCAGAAAAAGGAGCCCCTTCTTGGGAGTTGCTGTGGAGCCCAGTCAGCAGGTAGAGATGCCACTACTCCATAGTGTGGTGGTACCTGTGGAGTGTGGTACCCATGGGATGCCTCACAGTAGCCCCTTGTCTGGTTGCAAACAGAGCTGTGCAAGTTCAGGGCCCTCAGTGGTCTGAGTCACGTTACTGGGAAAGTCACCGATGTCTGAAGAGGCTACCTGAAGGAGGAAGGAAAGGGTCAGCCTCAATGGTGACCCTCAAGCCAACCACCAAGGGCAGGTGTTAATAGTGCCCCAGCTGCTGCTATGTGTGCAGGTGAAGTTCCCATCCAGCGGGCCGACCACTGAGGCTGCTCCCTGGGGCTGATCAGGGAACAACACCGTAGCGGCCCAGAAGTCTGGGACCACAAACCAGCTCCAGAGGGCAGTGAACTGTTCCCCTTGGAAGCTTGGTGTGCTGCTTCTCTGCTTTGGGCTTGTCTAACAGACCCCTCATGAGACCCTGATGAAACCAGAGACACAAAATTGTTTACAGAAGCTGAGGGGACCGTCACCACAAAAGCCCCTAAGTAAACCCTCTAGCCTCGCTTGCATAGTTGACTTGAAAGAGCTCTGCCTTTGGAGGTGACACAGCTGGGTGGCGCATCCAGAGCATCCCATCAGCTCTGCTGGAGATAGTAACTCTGACGCGTCGACGATGATGATGGCTAACAGTTGCCTAGGTTACTTCAGAGGACCCGAAGGCCACTTCTGCTGAGGGCACTGACTCTTCCCATGATCCTCACGTGTTTGAAGGGTGTCTGGAGCAGTACAGAGCAGCATTGTGTCTGGGTCTTCCTGTTGTGTCTTGTCCCTCTCTCGGCCAGGGCTGATTCCCTTCAGCTGAGTTCCCTCTCTCATGAAGCTTCACCCGCACAAACATGCATCGCCTGATCTCATTTCCATTGTTTCCAGGCTGGACGATGCCATCCAGTATCACTATTACCCAAAGCGTAGCCTCTGAGGCCTTGACCATGCGCATGTCTTGGAGAATGACCGACGCTTAGTCCAGCTCTCAGATTAAGGATGGCTTCTGGGGTCATACAGCTAAGAGCACACTGGGAATGTGCTGACCCAACCTATAAGCTAGAACTTGATTGCTGAGATTCAGTCCAAGTCCTGCACTTGCCAGTTGTGTGACAGTGGGCCAGTTATCAACTTCTTTGCCTCAGCTTCTCCAATTGGCCCTTGACAGGGTTGAAGTTGTTATGTCCAGAGGCAATAATAATAGGCACATAATAAGCACCATTGTTATTACTTTTTATCATTTAATTGACCAGCAACTGAGAATCAAAGAGGCCCACACTTGGGACCAGGGGATGCCAAGGCTGGGATTGCAGAACATTAGAGTAGAAGGGTCCAGAAGGGTCTGGGTCCAGAGCTGCTGGAGATACTCTGGTCCAGGCATCTCAGCCCAGAGGGACACATTCATTCCCCAGGAAGAAACAAACACAGCTAAGCCTAGCATCGGTCAGACTATGGCCTTGAGGCCTCAGGCATCCAGGGCAGGCTGGTGGCTATGAATTTACTTGTTAAAACACACCACCCTCCCACCTGTGACAGTGCATTCCCATGTGTGTAAATGTCACCTTCATAAAACTGCTTTGATGCAGAGAAGGCAGGATCCAGATATTCTGGCACTGGGGTACAGGTGTCAACTATTCCACCCATTCACCTCTATCTCCAGCCTCTGCTC
Source organism: Tympanoctomys barrerae (assembly GCA_002564285.1). Lineage (NCBI taxonomy): Eukaryota > Metazoa > Chordata > Mammalia > Rodentia > Octodontidae > Tympanoctomys > Tympanoctomys barrerae. The sequence continues at coordinate 36,232 of NDGN011556971.1, read as the reverse complement.
CTCGTATGGTCCTCCTCCCTCCTCCCTTAGCCATCTACCCTCAGCCTGTCTATACACTAGACAGATGGACAGATTACATAGATGCCTGAGACAACCCCATGCTGTCCCCGGATGGAGCCCAGGGGACAGAGAGTACTACTGAGACCCAGAGGCATTGTGTCCTCCAGTGTGATCCTGGTCCCCACAGACCAGGGTACCCAGAGACCCTCACCACGTGTCATGTTTATGCAGGTGACAGGGTCAGGTTCCACCAGAGCCTCTGCCTCCCCTACTGCCTTGACCCCTGCAGATAACATTCCTACTCTTAGCCATAAAGACAGGTAGGTCCAGAGCTGCTGGAGGCTCTCTGTGGTCCCAGGCATCTCAACCCCAAAGGGACATGTTTTCTCCCTGGGGAGAAATAAACATGACTAAACCTAGCACAGATCAGACTGTGGCTGTCCCACTGGACACTGATTGCAGGGTTGGGGCAGAGCACACCAGGAGGGAGAAGGCCAGAAAAATCAGCCATGAGGAAGAGCACAAGATGGAAAATTGTGTTCTGGCCAAATCTGAGGTTTTAAAGGCAGGGCATGTGGGCCAAGCATCACTCAGTGTGGGGGTGGAGCCAGGCTAGGAAGTCCCCCAGGATGTGGAGTCCCAGACAACTTTGAGGAGGGGCCCAGGCAGCAGGTGACCACACACAGTACAGCCATCCACACTCTGCTGCAGCTGACCATCTCGGGGCAGCTCATCACAAGGAGCGGGCCGCCTCCCATCAGCTGCGCTCCTTAATTAAGCAGTAATTGGCTCTCTAAAGGCATTTATTGACTTCAAGAGTCTATGTAATCAGATGCGTCTCACATAGTTGTAAAGGCTCGTTAATTTTTTTAAATAATTAAGTGGCACTTAATGAAATAGGAATAATTGTCCAACCTTGTCCACATGAAACCCTTCTTGGAAACATGTGACTTGGTAGGCCTCAAAGCCGCCACACCCCTCATGCACCCTGGGGCCTGGGTAGAGGGTCAGCAGGCTGTGTCCTGCGGAGATGCCTGAGACCCATGCCTCACCTCAGTGTCACCTGTGGCTGGTGGGACAGAGGGCAGGGACTCCCCCAACAGGCAAAGCAAGCATGAGAGACGCCTGGGGTCTGGGCCCTGGCTCAGAGCTCTTCTGTCCTGCCCTCATCGGTGAATGGACACCATCATGCATCTGGTCCTCCCCTCAGTCCCAAGTGGGTAAACTGAGGCACAACAGGATGTGGCAACTTTACTCAGAGTGATAAGGCCAGGAGGGGTCAGTGCAGGCCGTGCCATTGCATATGTGAGCATCTGTACACATGTACATACATACACACACACTTGCACACTTGCACAGATGTGTGCAGGCACACTCATTCATGTACAGCCAGTGCCAACACACTTGCCCACCCACGCCCATGCATAACTGTCCTCCTGCACCACCGCACACACCCCTGCACACTTACGCAGCTATATACTTGTACCTGCCTACACGCACGCCTGCGTGCCCACACCCTGGTCAGCAAGACAGAGTCCACCTTGGAGTGGGACATGATGCAGGGCCTTTTAGCAAGAAGGTGGCAAAAAGAGCTGGAATCTGCACACATGTGATTGGCCTGAGCCCGGCCCCTGCGGAGGATGGAGGTGCTGTTGTGTGGATTTTGAGAGCTGCTGGAGGAAAGGTACAGGCCCTTTCCCAGCGGTGGTCAGAGGCTCTTGTGTGGCAGGTGGCCTCCCCTCACCACAAAGGAGACACCTACCTCGCCTTCCGTGGCTGTCATGAGAGCTAGATAAGAGGTGTGGACAAAGCGCCTGCTATGTAGTGGGGCTGAAGTTAGTGAGCTCTGAACATGGGGTGATCTCAGGGCTGAGAGGACAAAGTCCAGCGAGTGACTGGAGGCAGGGGTCTTTCTGCCTCACTGCAGTGCCATGTTCCTCCCACTCTGAGTGCACATTCCAAAAAATAAACTGACAAGTCCCATCCCATCCTGGGGCCCATAGCAGCAGCTACCACCTGCCCACCATGCTGTCCTGTGCCGAGTGCCTAGGAGACAGGGCTGTCCCCAAGCCACTCCCCTGCCCAGGCAGCATCTGTACCTCCTCAATTCATGGGAGATGTGTGGCAGGGGCCCCAGGGACACGATGTCATGGCTGAGAGGAACTGTCCCTTGGGTGGCCCCACTTTCAGGAGGAGTACCTTTCTGGAGAGGTAGGGTCACAGTTCTGCCTCTTTCTGGAGCTTGGACACCTCCAAGTATGAGCTGGAAAATCCCCAGAAATTGTGGGGTCCCTTGCAGCGCAGGGACTAATGGTTTTCCGGCTCCTGGCTCTGCTCCTGTGGGCTCCCAGGAGGGTAGCTGGAGGTCCTGGCTGTCTGCCCTACTCTGTTAACTCAGTTTGCCAACCCACCAGTTAATTTTTGCTCCCTCCCCTGAGAAGTGGTGGTGGTTGCAGCCCCCGGGGGTTCCTGCAGGCAGAGGCTGCAGCGGAGGCACACAGTAGTGGCATGGCACTGCCTCTGAGATGGGGCCCTTTGGGGACAGACAGGGAAGTCCTCCAAGCACACAGGTGGCTCCAGTGAGGTCCCCCAAACAGACAAGCAAACAACCAGCCAGTTGTGGAAACCAAACTGCCTCCATGAGAATTCTATCCTCACTAGATTTTGGAGCGCTTCCCACCAATGCCTAATCAGTTTCAATTGTCCCACCCTGATTTTGAGGGCAGTCCACAATTAGATGCACAAAGGACAGCTGGGACCCTCACAGAAGTCCAAGATGGGGGGTGCAAAAGTCACACCTGCCAGCACCTGCTCTGCCAACTGCACGAGACATGAGGTGGGGGAACCCCACACTGCAGACCCCCTAGTGGCCGGCAACTGAGCCAGGATTGGAACTCACACAAACACCCTTTTCAATAAACATTCCCCGGCTCTGGCAGCAGCGCCCCATGTCCGTAATTAAGTGACAGCATGTCTGTGGTCTGGCAGGGCTCCCATCAAAATAAGCAGGCCTCGCAGACAAAACAAGCAAAGCACTGCTCCCAGCAAGCCAGGAGGGCGGGACTCCCTGTCTTGTCAAATCCAGTGCATATGCCGTGGTCCACACAAGTACCCACAAATGAATGGGCATCCGTGCTACAAGGCCAGTGTGGCCAGACTCCACAGTGAGGACAGGAGCATGCAGACCTTCACTATGGGGAGCAGCAGATGGATAGATGGGTGGCTCCTGGCCTACGATCATGCCTGCCCTTGAGCGGCTGGATGATCTATCCACGGAATATCTGCACAATTGCCCCTGGAGGCTTATGCAGGCCCTCATAGAGAACAGCTCCTCCGTAAGGGACTGGCTGGGCAGCCTGAGATTCCATCTGGGAATCAGGAGACTGGGATTCAAGTCCTAGTTCTTTTTAGCTCCTAGATAGAGCCCTAGGTTCCCCGGGGAAGCCCGGAGGCTCTGAGCCACTGTGCCATGGGAGAGTTCAGGGGGGCATGCCCTGTGGGGGGTGGGGAGCCAGCCAAACGGCAAGGCTGCCAGGACTCCCTGCCGCCCAGGGCCACCCTCAGTCTGCTCATAGGGATTACCCTTGCAAATCTCCACCCACCACGCACCCATCAGACCTACTTCTCCCAGATGCTGGATTCCAAGGGAGGGCCTGTGATTGCTCAAAGCTGCTGTCCTTGTGGGTCAGGAGGACACTGGGACAGAATTCCTCATGCCCAACTCCTGAGTTGGAATCTGAGCTCAGTAGCTCAGTAGCTGGACATGTCCCTGACCAGAGAGAGGCAAGGCCACGAGCATCGCTGGCCCCAACAGGAGGATGGCTTCCTGGGGGAGGCAGCCACCAAAAGGGCCCTCAGAATATGAGCGTGACAAGCGGAGGCACCAAAGCAGCACACCAGCAGTCGGGGCCTTGAGACCCCCACTGAGGCCCCTGGCCAGGGGGGACGCCAAGTCCTGCTGCCCTAAACACCTGCAAAGCCGCCTCAGCTGTGGCTGTGAGCTCAGCCTTCTTCTAGCCGGCCTGCAAGCTTAGCCATCACCAAGCCCCTACAGCTTGCCTCTGACCTCCTCGAGGTTCTGGCAGGCAGCTCAGTGGGCAGAGAGAAGCCCGGGGGGCTGAGAGTGTGGCACAGGAATACACGCCTCCTCGGTGGGCTGATGCTCCAGTCACCTTGGCATGGGTATTCCACATGAGCTCACCTCCTTCAACCAGCGCTGCCGTGGGCTGACGGAAAGTTCACCCATCACCCCAGCCACCCTGGCCTAGAGCCTGGGAGCCTGCCTCTGCCCGAGTCTGAGTCTTATCTTAAGAAAACCCAGAACATAAAAGCAAAGTTTCAAAGCGGTGCTGCCTCAGTAGGGTCCACCAGACACTGTTTGCTCATGCAAAGCCCTTCCTTCCTGTGGGGCAGGGGCTGCCTTTAGCCCATTTTACAGATGGAAAAACTGAGGCCCCATGCTTAGTTAGCAGCCTGCCTTAGGTCTCTGAGAGCAGCAGATGGCAGCATAGGCCTAGAGCCCTGTCCAACGGGGTACTGCAGAGACAAAGCCTCACCATCATGAAGTTACTGTGTCCCTGTGCCCATCTCATTGCTACTGGGCCCCGACGAGGACCATGTCTTTTGGAAGACCCTGAATGCCAAGTTCCCCATCTGGATTACTGGCTAGCTCTCAGTGCACTGTGTCTGCAGGTTGTGGGGGTGATGGTGGCGCCCCCAAGCAGTCGCTATGCAGACTCAGGCTCTGCCACAGCAGGGGGCAGTGGGAAGCACACACAGCAGCAAAGGGGAGGTCACTGGCCATGGGGGTGAAGGGAATGGAGAGTCTCACATCTGGAAAGGACCTGCCCTGTGATGCTGTGACTTGGGCCTTTCTCTGCTGGAGGAGCCAAATTTCAGAGAAGAGGACAAGAAAAAAAAAAAAAAGAAAAGAAAAGACCAGGTCACCTGCTGACTGACAGCTGGGCTGCTCCAAATCCAGCAGAATAACAAGAGCCCTCAGGGTAAGGAAGTACTATTGCTGTGACCTTTGCCTGTGGCTCCAGTCAGCCACCTTCACCATCATTAGTCACCTGTCCCTCCATCTGTCACTTACCTGACAGATGCACCCTGAAGCCCCTTCCCTTGGGCAGGCTCTGTGTCATGTGCAGAGAGGCAAAGCTGTGACAGAGAGTGGGGTGCATGGGGTGGACAACTAATGCCACTCATTGAGTAGGAAAGACACGCCAGGCCTCAAAAGGCAGTCTTGATTTCCAGAGGATGAGAAGCCAGCTCCCTGCTCCTCCCACTTCCGGGAGTCTGTGGCCACCAGGGTCCAGGCAGAGGGGGCAGCCTTGGGCCTCACTATCCCTTGCCAGGTGCATCAGCCCTAGCTGGCAGCAGGCTACCCCCAGCCCTGGATCCAGCAGGCTGGACCAGAGCCTGGCAGCTGCCAAGGGGTGAGTCTACAATAATAAAAGTACCCAAAGCCAGAAGGCTGCCGGCTGCTGGCACTCGCTGCAGATCAGGTGCCCAACAGCCAGTAAGGCCAGAACTTGGGAGCACATGGGTCAGAGGGGCGGGAGGGGTCCAGGCAAGGGGTGGAAGCAGCCCCATCCCTGTCTGCCAAGCACACAGCCTGGCATGGGACTCCAGGCCCAGATCCCTGGGTCCCTAGCCGCTGGCTTTAGACTAGCCCAGCCTCTGACATCTGTCTCCTCACCCACACGTGGGGACAAGCCTATGGCACTGTCCAGCTCTGGCTTTTCAGGGAAATTGAATCCAACAACTCAGAGAAGCATTGTCACTCACGAGAGAGGGTGAGGAGGGAGAGAAGGGGCCAGCCTCTAGGGAAAGGTGCCAATGGGCATCAGCCTGGCTTAGTACCCTGTCAACAGACACCCAGAGGACCCATCAGCCACTCTCTGCTTCTCCCCAGTTTGTGGCAAGACATGTCTTTGCCCGAACTGCTGCCTGATTTGCTTCCCTTTGTAGCTGGGAGCACCCACGTGGCCCAGTACCTGTCCTTGGGGTCGGGCAAGTCAATGTGGCACTTTCTCCATCTTGCCTGGGAAGCAGGACCACTGTCCTTTACTGTTTCTTCCTCCACACAGCTAGACAGCAACTTGGCCTGGTGCCAGGCTCTGCATTCAGGGTCTGCCCTTTCCCTCGCTGAGCATGTCTAATGTGGGTTCTCCCTTGTGCCCACAGGAGCCCTAGTCTAGCAAGGCACCTGCTGACCACACTTTCTCCCTGAGTGTTGGGGATCCAGCCGCATTCAGGACAGGCCACCATCCAGGACCTCTCCCCTTCAGAAGCACCAGCACTGCCCTCCAGGCAGGGCTTGAGGCCCAGCCATGCATGGTTCTTCTAGTCTCTACAACCTACAGCACTAGAGGTGACATTCTTGACCACAAAACGAAAGGACAGAGCCTCTAGACCCGGCAGGCTGGGTGCCGACCTGTCCCCCTCTCACTCCATTCATTTCTAAGGTCATCCTCCTGGACCTCATGCTTTCTAGTTCTATGAAGAGTATCTCTCTAAGGAACTCAGGCTCATTTTTTAAAATATATATAATTTTTTTTCTTGCTGTGTGATTTGTGATCCTAAACTCACAAAACCAGCTCTCTGTGATTGGTTTCTGAACATTTCTTTTCTGTACAAGCAGGCTCTCGGGCCAAACCGCCAGGGCTGTAGGACCTCAGGAAGGCTTCTCTGTGCTTCAGAAATAAACTGAGACTAGTACTAGCGCCTAAGGTCACCAAGAGCACGTGGGAAGGACCTACGGCTCCAAAGACTCAGTGCAGCACACTCCCACCATCGTCCCAGTAGCATTAGGCGTGAGTGGAAGTTATAGCCTGTTCGTTTATTCATTGACCTCCCGAAAGGGCTGACCCTGTGCTGGATTTTGCCGTGATATGAGATGAATCAGACATTGATCCTGTGGAAAGATGAATACCCAGGAAATTGGAGAACAAAATAAATATGAAGAAGACCAAGACTGAACATACGCGATGGGAAACGTGATGCTTTGGGCCCTCAGGAGAAATCAATGCTGGCTCGATTGCAGGGCGCGGCATCTAGAAGGCAGACTGAACACGAGGTTGGGCCAAGAAGGAGTGAAGCTTATTTGGATCATTGAGGCTAGCTCTGCAACTACCACAGGCAGGAGGGTGTTAAAGAGCTCTTGGCACTGGGCAGCAGTCCCAGGCCATGACCTTGAGGGGAAGGTCATCATCGCTCCTCTAAGGATTCAACTATGCTGTGGGAGGAGTGCAGACTCTAGCGGTAACAGTTAAGAGCCCTGTAAGAAGAAGGGAATAGCTTAGAAGTAGATCTGACCCAGAAGACACTTGCTGGCCTCCTCTCTGGGTTACTGCCCACTGCTCCCTCTTCTCCACACAGGGTAGCATCAGTCTAATCTCTCCCACCCAATCCAAAGTGTTTGCTAAGCACTTGGTTCAAGGGACCCAAAGAGTGTAAACAAAAGTCATAAAGAAAGTGAGCCAGAGCTAAAAGCTCAGTGACCTGTAGTTCAACAACAGCCCATGCAGTTGAAAGGAGGTTCCTCCCAGGAGGACTTGCACCTGCCACCCTCTGCAAGAAGGACAGCTGCCAGCCTGAAGGGGCCCATGGTGGACCTAAGCTAGAGATACTGTGGGGCAAGTTCTGCTATGCATAAGGGGGCCCAGCACCATAAAGAGTGTTGCACACGGCTTCGGGGAAGAGGTGGGCCTTGGCTTCTCCGGAACTGGGCCTCTGGAAGTATAGCTGAGGAACTCCCACCGAAGCGAGCTGGAGGTCCAGGCACAAGAGGCATAGCTCATGTCCAAGTCCTGGAGAGACCTCTGTGCAGTGGCCTATGCTTCATGGATGAAAAGGCTGCTCTACATGGCAGGCTGATTAGAGATTTCAGGCACTTGGGTACCCTGCTTATAGGGCCCAGAAGTACCTTGAAAACGTAACCCAGGTTTCCCTCATCACCACCCCAATTCTCAGGTGGCTGCATCCTCTCCTCTCAGGGATCTTTCTGGCCCTGGGTTCCCTGTCTGAGCATAAGGTTCACAACAGGAATGTCCAGTCACCAAGCATAGGCCTGCTGCTCCTCCATGTGGGACTGCACAAGTCGGGAGGATGGACTTGCATTTCCCTTCTCATTGCTGTTCTGAGTCAAACTGAACCAGCCAGCTGCCCACACTGCCCACATGGAGTTGTTGGGAGTGCAGTGTCTGCCATGGGCAGCCCTGACCTTCCATATCCGACAGAAGGGACCGTGGGTCTGTGGGTGGTTTGGGACTAGGAGTCCACCCCCCAGGAAGCCTGGGAACTCCCAGAAGAAAGACTCTCACCCTCTTCATCCATTAGAGGCCTGAGCAGAGACAAGAGTATCTCCCCATCAGACCAGCACATCAGAGGGGTGTTGCCTCCTTTTGTCCAGCAGGTCAGGAGCTGTGTCCCCTACAAGATAGATGAGGTCCTCAAGTCAGTGACCATGTTCCTCACCACAGGAATGACATCCACAAGTTGGAGGCCATGTCCTCTTAGTCTAGCCAATGCTACTTTCCAAAAGGGCACACACGTCCTTCTGTTCCCCAGAACCAAGCTGCTGATGAAAGGGTGACAGTGTGTGTCATGGACTGGCGGACAGGTGGAGACAGCCTCTGCTGCCCAACATGCTAGAGGAGCCAGCGAAGCTTCTCTAAAGAACCATGCAGCACTCTCAGGCTGAGTGAAAACGGGCCATTTGTTTTTGTCTCTGAGCAATGGCAAATAAGTTAATTCCTCACTAGAGGCGCCCTGAAAAACACAGAGTGGCTGAGAGTGGATGCTTGCTATCAACAGAACCCTCCTACATTCCCACATTCCCAGGTTCCTGAAGGGGTGCCAGGTGATGCAGCCCCTCCTGTCCAGTCCCCTCCCTTTTAGACCTGTCTGCTAAGTGCTCCTGAGAAGCCCAGGACCAAGCAGAGCCATCTTCAACCATCTTAGCACCCAAGATGGCAAAGCCACACCAACCAAGTAAGTCTCTGAGTAATGATTTTGAAAGAAAGAGAAAGGACAGGATGCCCCAGGTCAACCTGGTCCATCTGAATACCCCAATGCCGGGGAATGTCCTACAATGTTCCCTGCAGGTGCGACTCTTCGGTCTATAGACCTGTCACACCCTCTGATATGACTCTAGCCCAGAGATCCAAGAGACACACTCGGGCCCCCAGAACATCTCTGAGCTCTGAAAGGAAACACCTACCCACCCCACTGCTGGCCTGTCTCAGAACTCTAGCCATCCTGGACCAGGGCCTCCTGGCCTCTACCCCCATCGGGAAGGTCGGGGCTATGTTCTTCTCAGCTCTCTGGTCCTCCTCCAGCATTATGAAGATATTTCAGTATTGATCTCCGAATGTAAGACTTCCGGCTCCATTCATCACTGCCTGCCACTGGCAAGCTCACAATTATTAGTGCCATTGATTGTCTTCAGGTCAGGGCACAGTCCAGATGCCCAGATCCTCTATGGGCAGCTAGGACCTGGGGGAAGAGAGCCACTGTTCAGAGAGGAAGGGTCCCCTGTGCCAAAGCTCACTCACAGACATGATGGCCCAGACCCCACCCTGGCCCTGCAGGTCAATGGAGCATCCATAACTGGGGAAGGTGAGAGTGCTTAGGGTGATCGAGCGCCTGCCAGTCCAGCTGTGGCCGAGATAACTGCAGAGCTCCTGCTGCCTGGCTCCTCATCCTCAGCTGTCCACATTGCATTCTGTGTTTCCTCCAGGAGTTGGCCATGGGTGGTTTACTTATTGTGGCCACCATTTGTCACCTGGCTCTCTGTGTAAACCTCTGTAGGGTGGTGTCACTTGGGTCACTCACCCTTGTCACCTACCCTTCACTCCATGCCTACAGTGTGCAAGGGCTATGTGGCTATAAATAAAGTGAAAGGATCCAGCTATACCTCAGGGGAGCAGGCAAGATGTGCACCCAGGTGAGACTTCAGCTCAGCCTGTCCAACCTCTGCAAGCCCTCAGCTGAAGCCAGCCCTCACTGTGCAGCCAGAATGTGGCCAAGGACCCGGCTGCCTGCTGCCTGAGTTGGCTACCTAGCTGTGCCTCAGTTTCGCCACCTGCAAAATGGCCCTCCACTAGCATCTCCCACAGTGGTGGGGGGACCACAGGAACCACCTCTCCGCTGCCCGGGCCTCTGGCCTCGGGGCCCCCACAGACACTGGGGTGAACCGAGCTCTTCATATCCCTCATGTGGCAGCTCACTGCCTGTGGAAGATGCAAAGCTCACTCCTGGGCCAGATCTCCCTCTTCATGCTGGGGTCCCCAGGCAGACAGCCTGGGGGAGATGGGAGATGGACCCAACAAGATTGTCCTGGTGGGACACTGTAGCTCAGCTCTCAGTTCCAGACCACAGCTTTCATGGAACCTGGGCACTTCCGGTTCTGGGGCTCCACAATCCCAGGACTCTGTCAGCTGCTTGGAGCTGGGTTGAAGAGGCATAGGCACAGTGCTTTCTACAGGCCTGGCCACATACTCTCCTCCTTCTCAGTGCCTTGGAGCCCAGCAGCTGGCCCACGCATGTGACAACAAAGGCACTAGCAGTGTGGTGACGCTGTGCCCAGTGGAGAGCAGCAGGCGTGGGGAGCAGGGCTGTCGCTGCCTCACTGCATCTTGTTGTCTATCTCTGGTTTTTACTGGGGAGCGAGCGAAGAGGCTGAGGCGTCCTCCCCTGTGCTGACCCTGTGCCCTGTGTCAGAGGACAAAGGACTGCTCCCCAGCAGGGCCTGCCTTTCTCAAGCAGTGCCTGCGGGGTGATTTCCAGAGCCTGGCAGGTCCAAGTGGATGGACTCTGCCGGCGCGGTGCACCTGCAGGTTGCTTGCTGGCTCTTCATCCTGAAATCCATTTGTCCTTTAGCATGCCCCACAAGTAGGAGCAGACTCTACCGCCTCCAGAGCTAGCATCTCCCTTGCTGCCCCCCTGACCTCCACCACCGTCTGGCCTCGTCTCTGCCCACCAATAGGCTCCAGCAGAGGGCCTGTGAGCACCATGCTGGCACCTGTGACCCCTAACGGGGCCCCACCCACAGGCCTCCCTCACACACGGCCACCTTTGAAGGAAGCATCCCAAATTCAGCTCTTCACTCTGTCACCTTCACTCCATGCCTGGGGCTTGTGACCTTCTCAGAGCCTCTCCTCGCCTGCACAAGGACATCATGAGGGGTGGAGAGTTAGGCCAGGGTGCAGGCCCTGCATCTCAGCCAGCTCTGCTTCTGGCCATCCCTCAGCTGAGCTCCCTCAGATGTCACAGGGAGGCACAGCAGGCTGGCTGTGCAATGTGGATGCGAGTCCTGCCCTACATAACCACACCCAGGGGGTGAGAACCGGGACCAACAGGGCCCCAGGGAAGGGCCTTGTGGTATTTGTCATGGTGACTACTACTCTACCATCATTTGACCCTTAGGGACCTCTGAGGCGAAAATGTAACTCTTCCCACTGTACAGATAAGGAAACTTAGGGGACGGGTCAGTCAGGAGACCACGCTGACGTCTTGGCAGCCACACTCTCAACTACTCCGAGGGCTGCAGACATCCCTCCTGCCCGCTGCTGAGGCAGTGCTCCCAGGGCGGCCTTAGGGAATGAGAGAAGAAATGGGAGATCATACAGGGAGAGTCCCAGAGGGTCTGCTCTGGGGCTGCAGCCCAGACCCTGGTTGTTCTGGCTCTGAGACATCCAGCACGGATGATCTGCTCCCTGGAGATCAGTTTGCTATATGGTACAAACTCAAAAAGCTGAGAAGAGGGGAGGGAGGCAGGGAGGAGGAGAAGGTAGTGAAAATGCCTGAAGGCCAAGGCAGGGGAGGCAGGGCTTACAGAAGACCCTGTCCAGGGCTTACAGAAGCCCACAAGGCCCTGCAGTGATGCCAAGGCCACAAGGATGGCAGGTGTCAAGGGAGCTTCCCATCTGGAGGCTCCATGCGGGGGGTCGGGGTGGGGCAGAGTGGGAAGGGAGCAAGGGCCTGCTGCCGGGTCTGCACAGCTCGACTTTGATCCAGGCAGCCACCTGCCTGGGAGCAGGTCCCACAGGGCACAGTTACACCCCAGCAGATCCCCTGCCTCCCAGAGACCCTGCAGGACGGGAAACTGTGAAGGGTGGGTGAGCTGCAGATGGAGCCTCTTAGAGCACAGGAACTTGGGTCTCCTGAGAGGCTCCCAGGGTGGGGCTGTAAGCCAGTCCTCTCCAGGTCTGTGCGGACAGGTTGAGTCTCCCACTGGGCAGCCTGCAGTCCCCTGTCCATCCTTCCTGGGTAATCTCAGCTAGGCACCTGTATCCTAGAGGTAAACTGCGGGGCTGGATATCCCACAGTGGGGCACCCCACAGGGGACACTCAGGACTCCAGTGGCACCTGAGCAGCCTGGCCCTTGCTCTTCTGTTAATTTATCAACACGTTAGCCACAAGGGAAGTAGAAGGCCTCACCAGAGCATTCCATCTGAACCCTTGGCTGTGGTCCCTCCAGCTTAGTAGCTGCAAGGAGAAGGCACTGGACTCCCAGGAGGCCTGGCCTCCTCCCAAGGACGGGGTCAAGTGTCTCATCTTTGTGTATGAAGGACGACAGATTCGATTAGGCAGAGTTCTGCAACCCACTTAGAATTGATTTGGATATAAATAGATAGCATAAAACCCATCCTGGGGACACTGCGGGCCAGCCTTCCCAAAGGGTCATGCTGAAAGGCGTGTGAAATTGTGGTCACCTTAAATTGGATTAGTGCTCTGACTCCTGACACAGAACTGCCACAGCTGAGGAAGCTCAGGACAGACTCCGTCCACACTGTTGTTCTGTCCATCTACCCATCCATCCCTCCATTCACCTGTATCTTCCTGCTTAGCTATGTGCCTATCCATCTACCCATCTATCCACCTATCTGGCTGGTGGTCACTCTTCATCTATCTCTTTATCTCTGTGTCTGTTTCTTTATCTATGTCTCTCTGTCTCTCTGTCTCTCTGTCTCTCTCTCTGTCTCTCTCTCTCTCCTCTCTCTCTCCTCTCTCTGTTTCTCTCTGTTGATGTGTCTTTCTATCTCTCTTTGTATCTCTCTGTTGCCTATCTCCTCTACATACCCTGTATACAACTCGTCCTCTCCCTGATAGATAAACTCCAGGGGAAGGAGAGTTAATTATTCACCAGCTGCCAATGTCTTTGGTTCCTTCAGGACCATTGATTTTGTTTCTGGTTCTCCCTTGGATCCGGTGCATGGATTCAAGTTTGATGGCATTAAGGCCTTTGAATAATTAATGTGGTAATTTAACCTGAGTGGAATGAGCAAATGTTACCTTCCACTTAGGCAGTGGAAAGAAAAGTTCCCCTAAGGCAGTTTTCCCAAATCTGCTAATGCTGTCCAGCACCGAAATCTGGTGTCTGCCTCCAGTGGGGAGCAACACTTGCTCTGCCGATCTTCTTCCCAAGAGAAAGTCAAAGTGTCCCACTCCCTGAGGACGCTCAGAATTCCCAAGCAGCTCAGCAGCTCATTTTCAGAACCACAGTCAAGTGTTTGACTTGACTGTCTGTGCCCCAGATGTCTTGTTCACAGCTTCCTCCTCCAGAGCTCACCCCACCTACCAGCATCAGCCTGAGACCAGGAAAGCGGTGAGAAGGTCTGTGGTGGTTGCAGTGGAGTCCCTGGTGACCATGTGGATAGAGACCTCACACACTCATCTGCACACTTGTAGGTTCCCCCATGCAATGTGCTCACCTCCAAGGTCAAGTGGACAGAACCACTGGATTTGGTGAGTTCCAAGCAAGTGGAAAACGCCACAGTGTATCCAACAGATAGCCACATAGTCCATGTGTACCATGGCAGAGGCCACAGCTGTCCTCCAAGCACAAGGCGAGGCTACTCTCTCCCACCAAGATGCTGGCCCCGGCTAGGGATGGAGACAAACATGCCTCCTCCCAGCAGATCAGGACGCAGGCCCCGTGGGGGACAATGTCACCATTCTCTGTGGCAATCCAGGGCAACTTCCACTTCAGCATCACTGCCTCCCAGGTGTTAGCCTTGTCCTGGGTTCCGCCTTAGCCCCGGGAGACATTCGATGATGTCTGGAGACCATTTGGACCACCACAGTGGGAGGGAGTGCCTCTGGGAGCCAGAGCAGGGAGACCAGGAAGCAGCCAAACATCCTGGGTGCAGGTCAGCCCACAGCTGGGAGCAGCCCACAGTGGCCCAGAGAGCATGCCCAGTGCAAACAGAGAGGGGGCTGGGTGTCAGAGGGCAGCAAGGGCTAGGGCAATGGAAGGGAAGAGGTGGGATGGTGCCAAGAAGGGACCTGGCTTCTAGAGGGTAAGAAGTGCCAGGAAAAGGATAGTTCCCAAAGCCCAGAGGAGGGCAGCCCACAGGCCCTGGAGCCACGTGGCTCACAGCCACCAGCTCTCTCCTCAAGGACACAGACTTCCTCTGGCTCAGTGTGGACCCTCAAAATTACCTTGGCCTACTATGAGCATCTGACTCAGGGGTGTCCAGATCCCCACCTCCGACGGTGGGGCAAGTCCTCACGCGCCCTCCTGTATCAGCCTCCACACCCACACCGCCAGTCACCACCACAACCGGGCCACTGAGTTCCCTGGGCAGGCCCTCCTTGCATCAGGTTTCATAGGATTCTGATGGGCCTCATGGGGACCTGAGGCTGGGCAGTGGCTACGGTCAAGGAGACAGGCACCTCCTGGCCACACTCTGACACAACTGCATTGCCAGCCAATGCCTTGCCAGGGGCCCTGATTGAACTATCACCCACCTGATCCAGGAGGGCCTCTCACTCAGTCCTTCTGGGTCCCTCCACCCAGCCTGTGCAGGAAGGTATTGTTGCTGACCAGGTAGGCTCCTGGGCCACCTATGTGCCTGTGCTGCTTGCTATCTGACCTGTTCTGGGGCCACACCAGGGACAAGGAGACACTGTGGCCTATCTGATCTGCTACACCCTGTACCCTCCCCCCAGGCCCTCTCACTGCCCCAGCTATCCACCTCCACTCTACAGCTCCACACTCACTCAGCGCGCACTGGCTGGGGCCTGCCACATCACAGGCACATGCTGTGGGTCCTGAGCAGCACAGACAGCACCCTGCTGTAGAGTCCGCCATCCAGGTTCCAGACCTCACTCTAAGTCCCAGGTCTGTATCCTAGATCTGCGTTCTGGCTCTGGGCCCTGAGATCCAGTCTGGATACTTTCCTCTCTTTCTGGGTACTCAGAACACCCTCCTAACAGAGCTCTCTTCCACCCCCAATCGTCCAGAGGTATTCCTCCATAAAACACAAATAGGGCCACATCCTGTACACCTTATGACTGCTATTTACAGCTCTGCAAGCCTGTTATCCTCCCCGATAGTGCTCAGCCCATTGCCAGAAAGCCCCTGAGTGAAGAACACCTTGGTCCGTGTTCCTGTCACCACTTAGAGCTCATGCTGGCTCTGATGCTGTCCCCTCTGGGCCCTACGGATTGACCAGAAGAGTGGCACGCAAGTCCCAACCCCCAGCACGTGTGCCAGCCTCCTCCAGCTACACAGCGCTAAAGCCAAGCCTCCCACATCCCTCACCTCTGCCAGCCCCCATCAAGCACCTGCGTAGGAAGCCACCCTCAGCCCACGCCTCCAGCTCCCTCCCCAGGAAAGTCCCAACCCTCACTCCTCTTCTCCTTCCCTCCTTCTGCTCCCTTGTTCCTCACTCCTCACCTCATGTATATTTCATGCTCTGCCTTTGGCATGGCATGAAAAGGTCATCTGCTCCCATTTCTGTGACCCCACTAGACTTCAAATCGCCTAGTGGTACTTTTCTCTCCCTGTGCCTGGTATTAAACCTGACCCAGAGGACATTTTTTTGAATGTACGATTACATGATGGTGGACAAATGCTGTAATGCCACAAAGAGGGTGGGGGCAGGACTCCCTCTGCCAGCCACGGAGAAACCAGCCCTCAGGAAGAGCGGTAGGGCAGCCTCCCAACAAGAGCATCTGTCCCTGCAGACCCAGTAGATTTGCTGAGATGTGACCCACTCCCAGCTGGGCCTTTGGGCCTGGCTCAGGCGTCGAGTGTGTGCCAGGCTGTGAGCTCTCTACCTGCATGGTCTCATCCAGTCTGTGGGGTGACCTGGGAGGCCAGGCTCTGTGCCATACGTCAGCTTCTGAGGCTGTGTAACAGAGCACCACAGACAGCTGATCTGAGTGACAGACACAGCTGCCTTCCAGCTCCAGGACTGAAGACCCAGCCTGAGGTGTCTCAGTGCTGGCTCCTCTTGGGCCACTGAGAGGGGTCTACCCCTTCTCTTACCTCACCCTTACAGCTGCCAGTAACCCTGGCACTCCTTGGCTTCAGGGTAGGGCAGGGCAAGTTGAATGACCCCACCTTGGGGCCGGGGAGATGGCTCAGTAAAATAAGTGTTTGCCTGACAAGCGCAAGGGCCTGAGTTCAATGACCCCACCTTTTCTGCACCCCACAATCAGTTTCCAGGGGACTGGTTCTAGACAGTGAACCCTCTGGCCAATCCTAGCCTTGCCCACACTGTGATAACCAAAGTTCTGCCTACGGCCTTAGGTCTCTCCCTGGCATACCTTGTCGGACTCCTCTTGGGCATCCATCCTTCTCAGAAACATCCACAAGTTAGGGGAGAGGGCAAGAATCCTAACCTGTGCCCAGCTCTTACTCCTTCCATTAATTTATTTCCTGCTCTAATATGATGAATGCCTGTGAGTTTTTTAATTGTCACTGATTATTCTTCATTCTGCACAAAAATGATTAGAAATATCTTAAAACACATGACCCCATGTTAATCACATTGATTTCTACACTCTTTCTACCCTATGACACTTAAATATTCAGTCTTTCCCATGGCATCATTTGGTGGATGAGACTAGAACTGTAGCCAAGATCCCATTTTCACAGGTGAGGAAACTGACCACACCATTGCAGGCCAAGAGTAGGGTGGGTCAGGGTCCAAGTCCAACCCAGCACCCAGTGTTCTTTCTATAGCGCCATGGATTTCCCAACCAGGTCAATTCCGAGGTCAGCCCAACTGATTAAGACTCCACGTCCACCACCATCCACATGTCCATCATCCTGATTACTTTATTAATGGTGCTCATTAACCACAGAGCCAGCAAAGCTGTGGGATGCCTCACAGTTCCATCTCTTGGACCGCAGTGCCTCAGCCAAGCATGCCCTGTGTACGTGGTCAGCCACGACAGGGACAGCCATGATGCCAGCTCATAAAATTCAAGCCTGTACTGCTGAAATATGTGCATCCCCTGAAATAAAGTGTGTCTACACATGAAATATAGTAGAGAGGCCCTGCTGCTCCTACCCGTCTCCTAGCTCCATCACTCACCCAAAACAAGGGTGTCCTAATTCTGGCATCAAACCATGGGAGCTCCAGGTGGCGGGCTGGGAGCATGCGTACAGAAGAGGTCACTCATCTCAGAGAGCATGGGGGTTCTCTGGAGGAGTCGCCTGCCTCGGAAACAGGCCCCGCCAGACTGGGGCAAGGTCAAGAAAGAGAACACACAGATTCAGCCATGATCATGTGAGACCACAGTGACATCACACTGCCCACCTCTAACACACACACACACACACACACACACACACACAAACTGCAGCTGGCTCTTTACATGTGTCTCAGATGCCAACAACAACATCCATGTAAGGGCAAAACAAGACCCCACACTGCCATCCCAGACCAATACATATGCCACATACATGCACATATACCTATATGTATACCTTGCACAGCACACATACATATACACACAATGCACACACTAAAACATACAGGAATGTGTACATAATACACACTATATACATAGACATCATACACACATATATACTGCACACTGCATGTGCATGCATAATTCTTGTACATGCATATAAATGCACCAAAATATGCACATGTGTATACCCATACATCCATACATATATTTGCACGCACATCCTGATCTCTTTGATGAAGAAGTCAGATTCTCTCCTTGAGTCCCACCTCCACTCCAGCCTCTCCATCCACGAGCACTCACAGATTCCTGCACTGCACTGGGAAACCTGTTAGCTCAGAACGCAGCACCCAGTGTGCAGGCAGCAACCAGCCCCCAGACAGCAGCCAGGACACAGGCAGCTTCCCAGAACACCACAGGCAGCACTCAGCACACAGGCAGCCCCACGCGTGCATGTAGAAGCACCTAGCACACACGCAGCACCCACCCTGCATACAGCACCCAGGACACATACAGCACGAGTCCCCATGCTCAAGGTAACGGCAAGTTGCATTGGCAGTACAATGGTGAGCATAGCTACTTTCCAAGTAAAGGCAAGTAATTGCTTAAAAGTTTCACATAGTTAGAATGAGAGCTCTCTACAGTGTGGCTTGTAGCATGGTCCCAGGGGTCCTCAGGAGACACTGGTTGGCTGTGCTGAGCAGGTTGCAATTAGGATCTGTGACACATGTATGGGATAAAGCCAGTGTCCCAGACTCCCTGGCCAGACACAACTACATTCAGGCAGAGCACATGGCACATGTAATTCTGCCTCCCCTGCAACCCACAGGTCCTTAGGGCCTCAGTCCAACTGCAGCACAAGGGTGAAGATGGTGAGCTGCCCCCTTCCGGTGCAATTGCCAGGGGATCTGGAAGTAGTGATGCACAAGGAAGCCTGGCTCCCGAGCCAGCTTGTTTTTCTGAGCCCAGCAGCGCTTGGTCTGGCCTGGGAGTTGTCAGAGGAGTTATGAATGGATCGCTCCTGGAAGGAGCAGGGCCTTGGGAAAGATGCTTTAAAATTTGCAGCATGGGGGTTTTATTTACCTATTTATGCCCTGCCTTGTTCAAAAAGGATTTAAAGCAGCTTACAAAGATACATAAAGTAGAACAAAGAGCCATCAGTGAGGAGAAGCTGGGAGCTGAGGATGCAAGTGGCAGGGCAGGACAGTCAGGGCAGCAGGGCAGGGAACAGCAAGGTACCTGTTGTGGATGCAGGCCACATTCCCTGTCCTGTTGCCAAGGATGTTCCCCTCTGTAGCTGAGCTTCTTCTGGGCCGCCGAGAATTCTGCCTTGGTCATTGTCTGTGTCACACTGTGCACACACACACTCACAGGAAGAGAGCCTCCCTTGGGAGCTGGGCATGACTTCACAGAGCACCACTGGCCATAGCAGCAGCCCCGAGGCTGACTAGAATCCTGAGCCTTGCCTCCAGCCTCCGGCTGGTCATGTGTTCTGAGCACCGGGAGGTGGCTTTGAACCCTCATAGGAAAAAAGGATGTTCTCTCTCTCTCTCTCTCTCTCTCTCTCTCTCTCTCTCTCTC
>NDGN011556971.1:0-16883 GCA_002564285.1 Tympanoctomys barrerae | reverse complement strand
TCTCTCTCTCTCTCTCTCTCTCTCTCTCTCACACACACACACACACACACACACACACAGTTCCACTGGGGGAGAGTGGCTTTACACACACAGTCTATATATACTTCATTGAATACTCTTCTTCCAAGGACCCTGATTGGTGTACACACACCCTCATCACGCATGTGCGCTTGCTCTATTCACCTCCTGCTTATGACATGTGTCAAGCACTGTCCTCACAAAAGACATGGCCAAACCTTCAACCCAGGCCCTCTGGATAAGGTCTTTATGGATATAGCTGAAGAGCATGGGATGAAAACATCTTACATTTGGGGTGAGCCCTGAATCCAGTGACAGGTGTCGTGAAAGACCTAGAAGAAAAGAGGACACAAAAACGGAGGGCCAAGAGGCTAGACAAAGACACGTAGAAGTAGCAGAGTGGGATGTTTGCAGCCACAGCCGAGGTACCTCTGGGGCTACCAGGCACTGGAAGATGCAAGAAAGCTCTCCCCAGAGCCTCCAGCCTGCTGACACCTTGATTTCAGACTTCTGGCTCCAGGGCTATGAGAGAATAAATTCCTGTTGTTTCAAGCCACCCATTTTTGTGATAATTTGTTACAGCAGCCTCTGAGAGCTACTGTGCCGACTTACTCAGTCTGTCACTTATACGCTGTAATCAGACTTACAAACCCACCAGCTGTGCTCTCCAGCTACCGCTGCCTTTATGCTCATCACACGTGGGTGGCCATGGAACCCGTGGCCCTGACCCACCGGTGGCCTGGATCCCCGATCACCTTCTACTCTAGGTCACGGGGGTCCCCTGGGGAGCTCGCAGGCATCAGGGGTGGGGCTGGGGCTCTCTGTAATGCCCAGGACACCAATCTGTCACGGCTGTGTTTGCAGCAATAGTTCTCCAGGTTGCAGGTGACCTCGCTTCCTTCTGATGGACAGAAGTTCCCACAAGATGGGTTTGCGTGATGAATGAGAGATCTCCAGTCCTGGCTGTCCACCCCTCATCACTGATCGGGAAAAGTCACTTAAAATCAGCGGGATCCCAGCTCCCAGTAACCAGCAACACCGCCTAGGGCCGACTCTTGCAAGCCTCCCACCCCCACCCGGCCTGCCCATGCTGGCTCTGCGGCACCAAGGGGAAGAGTGGAAGGATTATCAGGGCTTCCACACAAAGCAATTTCTAAGCCTTTTTAAATCCCTGCTGGAACATGGTGGAGTATAAATAAATAAATACTTCCAAAGCAATTTCCATCTGCCCTCCCCAAGCTGGGACTCCTCCAAACACCCTGGCCGGTGATGCCCAAAATGCAGCCCTGTGGCCCTACACAAGGGTGCGGGTCCCTCTGGGGGCCAGTTCTGTAGCCCCAGTAGAAGCCAGTCGTCCCACTCGGCAGATAGCAATCTCCTCCTGGCCCGGTTCATTGGGAACCATCACCAGCCTACTATTAATCTTCAATCATACTTTTATCAAGTGTTTATTTTTTTTTCCTCTCTCTCTCCCCAAGCCTGGGAATATCAATATAGCAGCTGTCATGGGTCGTTACCAACTGCATCTTCCCCGCTATTATGGCCAAATAAAGGCAGATAGCGAGACTGCAGGAGCAGTGCGATCAACGGCTTATCTGGGCATCCGAGGGAGCGTCCTGTGAAATGATATTGTGTTGTCACATCTGGGAATGTATCTTCCCCGCCAACAAAGGCAGCGAGCTGAGTTGACGCTGCAAATGAGAAGCTCCCCACAGCGCTCCGGCAGTGCCCGGCGCCTACACAGGCGCAGTCGGAGGGCACCCACGGAGCTGCCCCAGCCCAGGAAGAGGCGGTGGGCAGAGCTCAAGGGTGGCAGCCAGGCAACCTCCAGGCTACCCTGGCCCAAGCCCAGTGTGCCTCTCGGTGGCAGGGTGGCAGCAGCAAGACACGAGGGCACCTGTCTTTCTCAGAAGGTGACATGGGGACTACCTGGGACCTCAGATGATGAGCACAGGTACCAGACGCCTATGAGTGGGACAATGAACAATGCTGGTGGTGACAACAAAGTGGCGTGGCCACGGTGATCCCACCACCACAGGGGCAGGGATGGACAGGGCAGGGCCTGTGACTCCCTGCATGGCTGTGAGGCTGCATCTGTCTTCTTGAGCTGCCGGGACAAAGTACTCTCCCTGGTGGTTGGTGACCACAGAAACTCACTGACTGGTTCTGCGGGCTGCAGTCTCAGATCAAGACTCCGAAGGGCTGGTCCTTCTGATCTCTGAGGACTGCAGGGATCCTTGCATTTCTTGTCTAGTACAGGGGTCATCCCATGTGTCTCTGGTTTTGTTATGTTCTCCCCAACAGGGACCACCTTTATTTCCTCCTATGGAGACAGGGTTGTTGAATAAGGGCTCACAGTACTCCTGCAGGACCTCGTTTAGTTCGATTATAGCTACACAATGCTATCCCCATATATGGTCACATTCACAGGTTCTGGGGTGGGGGAACCTCATAGATCTTTGGGGGGTACAGTGTTCCCTCCCACAGCAGGAGCCTCTTGCCGTGGCTCCAGAGATGCTTGGGATAAAATGTCTCTTCCCATCCTCTGGGACTGGGTGGCCTTTGTCTCCATGAGAGACCCCGATAGTGGCCCCTTTGCAGGACCCTTACCACCCCATCCCAGTGAAGGGGATGCCTGGGTTCTCTGCTCCCCTGTCCCCTCCAGTGTTGCCTTGGTGTCCTCTGCTAGACTTTCCCATCTCGGTCCATGAGGGTGGCACACAGGGAACAGACCCCCAGACACCTCCAGGAACCAGACAGGGAATGTCCAGGCATGACTTGCCTGAGAGAAGGAAGGGGTGAGGAGCTGAGGACCTGTGGGCTGCCCGGGGGATGTGACAGCTTCCATCCATACAAGTCCCTCATGCTATGGCTGCACAGACACTGCACCTAGGCCTAACACAGTCCTCAGACAAGAAGGTGGCAGCTCTGAGAGAGCGAGAACAGAGTGAGCCCTTTGCCAGGAAGATGGAGCCTCTGTTTTCAGGATCCAGCAGTGGCCAGATGGGGGGCAGGGCAGGGGCAGAAGCCCTTCAGAAGATGCCCAAATCAGACCTGGGCCCCTAGCCTTCCGTCCCTGTGAGGAGCTGGACCTGCTTCTCCTCTCCTGGAGGATGGGTAAAGGACTGCCTTCTGCAGATACAAATCCCTGAGACCTCCTGAAGAAGCCATGTGATTGTGCCAACGCAGAGCAGGCATGGAGTGGAGAGGTGCCAGTCATGAAAGGACTTCCCTACAGCCATAGTTGAACAGTCTCCCCATGAAGCCTACAGCAGCTTCAAAACCACTCCCAGCTGGACTCTGCAGCCAGCCCCAATTCACAGCCCTCTGCCCAGCCCCTGCCCGGCCCTGCAGGGAAGGGCCAAGATGCAAGTAGGTAAAATGCTCATGAGTGGGCCCAGACTAGCCCTGTGCCAGCACCCCTGTGCCATAAGCTGGGGCTGGGCCACAGCGTGGGGAGCAGTTCTAGGCACACAGAGGCCTCTGTCCCTCAGACAGCAAGGCCCAGGCAGGGTGCAGGCAACAGAAACACAGCTCCAGCAGAGAGCAGGGAGGTGCCTGGTGGGCTCAAGTGGTAGCACATGCAGCCATGGGCCATGCAGGGTGCCCTCTTGACCCAGCCCTGGTAGGCCCCTCACACCCCCACACCAGCTCTTCTGGCCCCCAGCTTAGGAGAGATACACTTGCTCTTCTCCAGCACCACATATGCCATTTGTGTCCCCAGGATCTTGGCCAGTTACCCAGGAGGCCTCAGCCCACCACTGCCTTGAACCTTGCCAAGCTCCCTGTTGCTGCCCCCTGGTTGCTCAGCTACCATCAAACTGACTCCATCAGGATGGTCCCACACAGATCTACACAAATGCAGTCCCAGCCAGGGCATAGCCACTGTACCCGCCTCCGTGAGCTGGAGCCAGCAGGACAGCATGCTGGTGGAAAAGTGCTGGCTGCCGGGGTGCTGGGTCTGTGCACTGGGGTCCCACCTTCAGGCCTCCCAAGGTGCATACCCCACACCACCTGCAGAAAGGAGGTCCTACCTTTGGGCCAGCAGTCAGCTCTTTGTAGCGGGTCTCACCAGAGCCAGGGTTTTGGAGCTCAGGAACCTGCAGGACCCTCCTGCACCTGGCTTCTGCTTACTGCCTCCGTTTCTCTGTCTGGAGCCCAGGGAGTCCAACCAGAAGAGAACCTGTGTTTGCTCCTTACTCTCATCCAACAAAAAAATGTCAGCAGAATTTTTTTCCAGGAGGACAGAGAACAATGAGCCACCTGCCTCGGGACCCTCAGGCATAGGCTGGCTAAACCTAAAGAACACGGCCTGCTCCTGGCCAGGCAGCAGCCTCCTGCCTGGCACTTGGGTGCCCCAGCACACCAGAGACCTTGGGGGAACTGAGAATGTTAAGGGGGTCTTGGGTGGTGTTCCTGGGGCTGTTGAAGCACAGGGGTCTCCACCTTACCCAAGGAGACCCAGCCTGAGGACACACAGAGGCCCCGTCCTGCTTTGCAGCTCATGGTCCTCCAGCTCAGGCCAGGGGGCCTGTGCACTCACTTGGGGCCACTCTGAGCTTTGGTGATTGGGCAGTGCCATGGGCATCTGCAGGGTGACAGCCAAGGCTGCTCCTGGATTCAAGCAGCCCCGGTAGACCCACAGTCAGCCCTGCTAAGAAAACAAGTGAACACATTTACAACGCAACAGTGACAGAACTTCACCCCAAAGAATACAGCCTGTAGCAGGGTCCATACTTGGATGCAGTGGTCACCCTGTCCCTGTCCTCTGTCATGACACCTCTCAGGAAGCACAGGAGTAAGGACACTCACATGCCTGCCCCCATCCCTGTCACTGGCACACTCACCCAGATGGGCCAGCATCTGTCCATCCACCTGCACCGTCACCTACTGCCATCATCACCTACCACCACATTCCACTGTCACTGGCACGTCCCTGCCTGGGCCTGTCATCCATCCCTCCAGCTCATACCCACTTATCTCCCAATGTTCCTCACTCATTTGGCCACTCACACCCTCAGCTGTCATGCCACCATCACCCAGTGCAACTCTTTTGTAGGGACAAGCCACCTCAAGAGCACAGCCTCTCACAGCCCTCTGAGCACAGCTTTCAGGTGACAGGTTCAACCTGAGATTGCAGGACACTGAGGCCACAGTATTAGTCTGAGCAACTGCAGGTGATGTCACAGGAACATGTGTGACTGTGTCCTACTGGCACAGGATTACAATGCGGAGCTGAACCTCATCCTTCCCTGACTGCCACTGCCTGGGGCTGCCTAGAGATCAGCTGGCATCAGGACAAGGGAAGGCACAGGGTCCTGCAGATCCACAGGTAGACAGATGCCTTCCTGCATCCGTGAGGCCTGTTCCTCTACCCGGAGCTGCCGATCATCCCAGGAGATCAGCCTTGAACCTGGTCCCGATTGGACTTTAGCCTCTTGGGCCTAGCCTCATCCCAGAACATCCAGTCCCCATCTGCAGCAGGGTCCCAGGAGCCTGGGAAGGTTGGGCCCCTGCAAATTACCAAGGCAGAGAAGGACAGGCTGTGGCTAGGCTTTCCTCACAGCCAGATCTGCCAGGACCAGGTGGGCTTGGTTCCCCTTGAGACACTGAGCTCCAAGAGGACAGGGAAGACACAAGGAGACAGGGAACTGTTGTTGCCAAGAATGCCAGGCACACTGTGGTGGACAACGAAGGGTCGTTGAGTGAACAAGCCCATGGAACCAACCGTCACTTGAAAGTGGTAACAGGCACTTATCAAACTAAGAAGCCCTGTGCCACGCTGGGCACTGTCTGATATGCAAATCCATTCGGCTCATCCATCAGCCTGAAAAGACCCTGATTTAGTTGACCCATGACTGGATGGAACTGACCTGCAGGCAGAGATGCTGGTAGCAGTGTGGGACATGCTGGGGGACAGCCTGGGGATGTGTGACAGCCTGGGGACAGGACACACAGTTCTGGGCTCAACAATCCTCTGGTCACCGGAAGCCATGCCAAACCCACGCATGGCTGAGAGCAGCCTATGGCACCCCAAAGACAAAGAGAGCCACTTCCAGCTGCAGGCAAGAGGCTATAGGTCCAAGATGTCACTAGGCCCCTACCTATCACTACCCCACAGTGACAGTGCTAGGTTAGCATGGGATTTTAGGTAGAAAAGTCCTTTGTGAATGCCAATATGGGGCACTGTAAGAGTTTGCAGCATGCGTGGTGGTGGTGGAGAGGCAGTAGAGAGCCCTGTACCCACAATGCCATGGGGCTCGTGTGCTGTCTTCCCTTTATGAATGAAGCTGGACCCCAAGGGCTGGATCATTTTCCCAGGGGTGTCACAGGACAGGTGTGTGCCAGGTTTCTGCTACAAGTGTGTGCTTAGTAACAAGCAAGACACTAAGGTTGGAGACTTTATAAGTGCTTCGTTTCCTCACACCCAGGCCTGGGCTCACTCAGCGAGCCTCATGTCTACCTTGCAACTTGCTTCTCCTCAGGTGTGTGCTTCTCACAGCAGATGACAGAGTGCAGGGCCAGGCCCAGATATCATGCTGACTGTGCCCTCACACCTTACCTGCTAGCAGCTGTGCCGGGCTGTTCACAAAGCCATGCCCTGGGCCAGAGACTCCAGGAAGTAAGCTCTACAACCCGAAGCCTGACGTGTCAGAAGAGAGAAACCGGGATGAGGCTGCAGGGCTGGGCTGGAACGTGCATCTTCGCCAAGAACCCGTGCACACCGGCCACTGACGCGTGGGGGATCCGTTTCAGGATCCACCCTCCTAGTCTCCCCAGCTCTGGCCCAGGCCACCCTCTGGGCCATCCCTGCAGCCCCACCCCAGAGCTAAGCACATTTCACAGCTGCCACCTGTCTTGTCCCCAGGGAACAAAGTGGTGGGACTGTCTCCTACCGTGGCCTCGCAAGGGCATCAGGAGGCACTTGAAGGACAGTTTTAAAACAGGGAGACAGAACAGATAAGGAAATTGAATCTACAAATGGAGACCTACGTACAAGCGTATGGTGGGTCCTAGTGCCCGTGACCCCTGCCAGACTCCCACCAAGGCCTCCCCCAGTCACTTTCTCAGATGCCAGAGGTACTACTGTGCATATCCATATGTGCTTATACATGAAAACACATGTGTGTACATGTGTGTACATGCATGTGTACATTCATTTGTGGCATGCAGGTGTGTAGTATGCAGGTGTTGCACAAGTGTGTGGGAGCACATGCCTCTGTACATATGTGTTCATGCATGCATATGTTTCTGGGTGCTTGTGCATGCATGTGTGTATAGGGTGAGTATAGTGTAGACAAGTATACATATGGGTGTATGCTTGCACATGCATAGACATGTGTGCTTTGCGTAGAAGTACATGCCTGGTATGTGCAGTGTGTATATGTGCTTATGAGGGTGTGGGTCTATGCTTATGCATGTGTATAATATATGGGTATCTGTCCATGTGTTCATGGTGAGCACCTGTATATATATGGGTATAGTACACATGAATGCATGTGTGTGGTGTGTAGTCACACAGGTGTCTACATGGGTGTGTGTCTGTATATATATATGTATATACGATGTGTGGGCACACATGTATGTGATTATATGTGCAAGCATGCTTGCATGTGTACCTGGGTGACACGTGTGGCATGTGCAGAATAAGGGCAGGGTAGGGCCACGATTGAGCAAGAACACTCCCTGCAGAGATGACTGGAGGGTGATGTGCTAGGGCTGCACTAGACAAAGGCCCAGCCTCTGGCTGGCCTCTCCTGAGTGCCACTGAGGTAGGAACTAAAGTCAGATGCTGTTTCTTGGCTGAGCTGATTGCTGGCACTCCAGATACAGGGACAAGGTTTGTTCTTTTCACCATGCCCACCCCCCAAAAGTGTCACTCATTGCTGGTGAGGCTCCATGGTCATAGCAAGGACCCGCCCACCACTGGGCTGACCCCAGCTGACAACTAGAGACCAGCTCCAGCCTACAACCTTATATTTTACTCATCTGATCTCAGGCTGGAGAGGTTACAGGAACCCTGAAGAGGAGAGCCCAAGCCTCAAGGGGAGAAAAACCACCAGCCACCTCCTGAGCCACCAGGGACCCAGGAAAGGCTGAGCAGTCCACAAGGGGGCAAAGGCTAGCAGAACCAAGAGGGGCCTTTCAGCAGTGATACCGAACCTGGGGTTCGGGGTTCACTAGGGTAGTGTGACTATGACCCTGGGAAGCAGTGGGTCACGAGGAGATAGCACTCTGGGTGTCCCCAAGTGCCACTGTGATGACCAGCTCTGCAAGGGTGTGCCAAGGTTGCTGGCAGTCAGAATGTGGACAGCTGTCCAGCGGACATCTGCCATCCAAAGCAGCCAAAAAGGGGAGAAACTCCCCTGGGCTGACCCTCACCCATCCGTCTCCATGTCCTGCTGGCTCTAATGGAGCTCATGGCAGCCAACAAGTGTCTTCTCAAAAGAAAGAAATAGCTTTGTCGTTCTCAGGTGTTCTGCTGCTACGGTTATCATTAGCTGTGTGTTTGAACACTCTAGAAAAGTCATGGTACTGTGATTAGGGGCAAAGTTGATCACCATTATGAGTTCTTGGCGGGAGAAGAAAAATCACTAGTTAGCTGTACATGTTTCTGTCCTGCTGGTGGCCTGTCCACTTCCCACCAAGAGCTTCTTTCCACCACAGTGTCAAAAATGCAACATTTACGTGTTGAATCTTATTTTGTTTCAAAAGAGAGAAACATTCTGCAAAGTTGACATTTGTGATAATATATTATGTCAGGTGAAATAGGCAAGAAGTTAATTAAAGTCGGAGAGTTAATTAATGAGATCCAGTGCACATTAACGATCATTACCTCATCTGAGAGGAGTAATTAAAGCGGCGTTGCTGGTGTTTCTCTACTCTCCTAGGTGGCACGCTGACATATCACATAAGTCACTCAATGTTGGAGAGGTGGTCCCACACCCAACACTGCGACAGCTGGCACAGCTGGATGGAGCAGCCATGGCAACTGGGTTTGTAGGCAGTATCACCCTGGGCCGGGCCCATGGCTGGTGGAGCAGGACACCGCAAGAAGCATGGACACTGGAAGGTGGCCAGGTTGTGACTACAGAGTTGGGAGAGAGACAGTAAAGGCCACCACCGCCAGCTGTCCTTGGCTGGGTGAACAGGATGATAGCAGCCCCAACTGCATCTATGCCTGCGTAAGCATTACCAGCACACTTCACTCTCCGAAGTGCTCCAATTTGGCCAGCAAATGGCATGGCCACTCTAGACCTCAGACATTTAGACTTAGGTGTCCGGTGCAGGAGGACCTAGCCTGTCCCCTCACTGATGGCTCACATGTCCAGGTCAGCAGGCACCAACTAGGGTCTCAGGGAGTGGGCAGTACCATGGTGAGCAGCGGTTTTGCTTGGCCGGCAGGTGGGAAACACAGCTCCAGTGCTCACCATGGAATCTCAAAGGAACCCCTTCCCCTGCCCTGCTCCCTCGCGGGTGGAGCAGGAACCGCCTGCATCATCTCAGGCACAAGGCTGGCCTGAAGCTCTGTGCACAGAGGCAGCAAGGTTCTGTAAGCCAAGCACTAGTTCACGCGGCAGTGAGAGGGGCCAGCAGAGGCAAGCCCATGGGCCTGGGCCCTGTGTCCCTCCACTCCCAGTGAGCCCTCGGCTCCCTGTGATGTGCTCAGGAAGGCTCAGTACACCAAACTGAGGTAGTGGGTCATGAGAGCCCTGCAGGACTAATCTATGCACAGCTATGGTCTCAAGAAGTGGCCCGGAATGACAGAACTCCAACCGAACCTTGAAAACACAGATGGGGCAGGAGGCGCAGGAGGACCCCCAAGAGTGGTTTGCAGAAGTGTGGATGGCTGCCGCCCTGAGGCACAGCCAGCTTTGGGGACCAGGTGTGTGCAGCACTCTCACTGGGGCGGGGACTGCATGCGGGGCTGAAGCACTAAGCGCTAGCAAGAACTTCTCGACCTTATTGCGGAGGATCCATGAGGCCTCTGGAGCAGGTAGCTTTGCCAGCTACCTACTTATGGCAGCCCTGCAGAGCCTCGAGCTCCTCCAGACTTTCCTCCCAGGAAATCAGGAAACTTTCATGGAGCCACAGAAGCACTGCCCCGGCCCAGGGGGCGAACTCTGCAGACAATAGGGCATGCTGCCGCACACCTGGGCCTGTGTGGGCCAGCGTGGGCAGACAGACGGTGCGGGACGCCCACCACAAAGCAAAAGGCCTCCCGCATTCAAGAGAGAAAGGAGAAGACCTGGGGTGCTGGGGTACAGGCATTGGCTAGGGCCTTGGGGAGGAGACTGGCTACAAAGCCTAGGAGGGCATTATGCAGCACATGAGAAAGAGACCTATAGATACTTGGGAGTTAGCCTGAGAGACGAAAGGAGGGTTTAAGAGCAGGAGGTCAGAGATCACGGCAGGGCCCGTTGACCTACTGAGTGGCAGTGCTCATGGGCGGCTGGAGCACCGCGGAAGCCAAGCATGCTGCAGGGTAGCAGCTCTGATGGGCAGCTGGAGCCACTAGGGGAGGCCTAGTGTGCTGCAGGGTGGTCTGGTGAACACTGGGCAGTCAGGGCGGACACACCGGGCTCAGGCAGCTGGTCAACCACAGTACTTCAGCCTTGCTAGATGGCCAAGGGCTCAGGAAACTCAAGCTAACATTTTCCCTGTTCTGTCCAAGTCCGCAGCCAGCTAGAGTCAAGGCCTCAGGCAGGAAGATCCCCTCACAGAGCCTCATTCCAACACAAGCAATGGGTACCCAGCAGATGCAGGACAACACGCACAGCCACTTCCCTGAGTCCTGCCTCAGCCACTTGTCACTCTTGCTTTGCCTATGTGTCGCTTTAGCAGGAAAACATCTTTAGTTCCAATTTGTTATCACCTCTCTGCTCTGTGGCACCATTAAGGTTATTTATTATCATCATAATTGCTATTCAGTCAGGAAAGCCAGGTGGGCCTGAGGGCTGAGGGCCTGTCAGAGATGAAGCTGGCTGATCCTGGAGCGGCCTCCCACCCTCCCAGCTCCAGGGTGGGTTTCTGCTGAAGCCCCAGCCCCACACACCCACTGCCTGGGCCACCTCTCTCACTTTGCTCTGTTACCTATCTCATGTAGGGGCCCCTGCAGTGCTTGGGTTCATCCCAAAGGAAAGCACTGATCTCCACGATGCTGTTGCAGTGGCAGAAGACTCGCAGGCCATCAGTATAACAAAGGTGAGCTGGAGGGATGCTGCTGGACTAGGTGGGGCAACTGCCATAGTGAGCAGGTCCACAGGCAAGGACACGGAACGGACTGCAGGGCCCTGGTCTTCTGGGAGCATGGAAGGGCGCAACCCACACAGCGGTGCATGGCTCCTCCAACAGCAGGGAGATGGCCCTGTGCCCAGGTGCCCTGTGATGGCTCAGGATGGCAGCCTGCTTAGCCCAGGCCTGTGGCCTCCTCCGCCTCCCCAGGCACATGCTGGCTGCACCTTTCCCCAGCACTTAGCTCCCCCAGCTCACACCTTGCCTCTGAGCCACGCCTCCTCACAGCTCACTTCCCTGTCACACACACCTCCCTGCAGCATGCGCCTTCCCCCAGCACCCCCAATGTGTGCCTCCCTCCAGCACGCACCCACCCCACAGGCATCCCTTCCCCCTAGCATGAGAGGCTGCTGGCTCTGCGAGCCCTGTGGGGAGCCCTGTGGGGTTCCCTGTGGGCCCATGTCACCCAGAGTGAGCAGAAGTCACAGGACCAGCACCTCCACTGCAGAGAGCAGAGCAGGCAGAGTATGGCCCAAGGCTCTGGGTTTTTCTGGCTCCATAAAAACAAACTGCTGATGGTTCTGCATAATTAACAATATCTGGTAATTAGAGCTTGAACTGCACAGGATGCACGGACTATGGGGCTTTCAAAAATAGCAGCAGACACACACCACACACACGCTGCACACACATGCACACACGTGCACACTGGCTCCTGGGCACAGGAGCGGTCCCAGGAGGACAACCACAGAGGCCCCCAGACCAGTGAGGGCACCTTCTAGCCTTTAGGCCCTTTGGGTCTTGGAGACACATCTGCCTACAGGCAAAGGCTGAGAGGTGGAGCCGAGGAGAACCAGAGAGGAGGGAGGAGAACAAAGCCGGTACCTGGGGATCAGGGCCTGGCCTCCTCTCCCCTCCCCCCTTAACTCCCATCTCTACTCACTGCATTGCACAAACCTGGCACCTTTCACTTAGGGGCCCCTGGCCTGTCCCGCTGCCTCTGCCTGCTGCTTCCACTCAGCCTCGCTGGGCCAGCCCTGGCAGCCCCTCCCTGTGAGGAGCTCTCTGCCTGCCCCAGTGCCCTTGGGTGTAACAGACTGCGTGTCCCCATTCAGCATTCCCCTAGGTCTAGAAACCTACTTGGTGAGCCTCCCAAGCCAGAAATGGGAGAGCAGTTACTTCCATGGGCACAGGATTTGGCAGAGCCTGGGAAGTCCCGTGTGGTGACATTCTCACAGTTTAGATCCCGTGTGCAACTGCTGGCCTTGGTTTGGTCTTCTGCGCAAACATAAGGGTGCCCCCTACCAGGGCCCATGCACCTGCGGCCCCTCACCCGGGAGCCTTCCCCAGATATCTGCACGGCTCACAACTCCTAGTCACTCAGGACTCAGCAGGAATGCCCCTCCCTCAGGGTGTTCCACCGCCGCACCCCCACCCTCCCGCGGACTCCCTGCCACTTTCGATTGGCACCCCTTCTTGCTGTCCTCACAGCACTCTGTGCAATAAAACCATCCTGTGTAGGCATGATCTGCACCAGCCTCTCACGTCCCTTGGCTGCAGAGTGGCAGGCAGGGCCGTGGCTCTTTGTCACTCTACCAGCACCATCAGCACCCAGAGCAATAGGATGCCCCTCCCCACGGGACCGAGGGACGGTGCTGTCCTCAGGATACACAGCGCTTGTGCCCCCTCCCAGAATGTGCCTTGCTCATGTCTCCACCTGTCAGGGTCCTTCCAAACCTTAGAGGGCTCAGCCTCAGTGCCCCTTCCCTTATAAGTGTGAAGCTTGCCCTTCAATAACTTCTGCCTCCAGGGCTCTGGTGTGGAGGGTAAGGAGCACTGAAGGCCACCCTAGAACCACCAAGACCAATAAGTGAGGGGCAGGCAGCTGTCACCAAGTCTCTCCTTTGTGCTGAAACCAGACACCGAGGGTCTCCCCAGAGGCCAGAGGCCGGGATGGAGGCCCAAGAGCCAGCGTCTTCTAGACCCTTGTAGGCGCTCACTTCTTCTTGGGGCCAATCCTCCAATCATTGACTGTGTCTTACATACCCCCTTCCTGTAAGTCTCTGAGTGTCCCCTCTGTCCTTCATACGGGCCACACCACTGGGCACCTAATTCTTCATCTTGAAGTCCCTAATCATGTCTGCAAAAGCCTTTCTCCCAAAAAGTTCCCAATCTTAGGTTCTGGTTGTACAGACCTGGCGGGGAGAGGCGCCATTCAGTGCATGCAGGCCTGGCCATGGTGGCTCCTGGAGAAACACAGACGGGGATCAATTTCTGTAGTGCCAGTCAGCCTGGCCCTCCCTGCCCATGGTGACTGGCAGCAGTTCAGCCACACCCCCTCTCTCTGCTCACTCCACTGACCCCAAGTGATCAGCAGAGCAAAGCACTGCATCACTGTTGAAAGGCAAGATCCCAGGAGGACAGCAGGGCCCAGGAAGGCCTGGGTCATCACCCTGGGCCACTGGGAGTGAGGACAGGTCACCAGGCACCTTTGTTCTGTTTTCTCTTAGGTACTTCCAGAAATGAAGGTTTTAATTTGTTATCACTGCAGGGCCCTGAGAAACAAACTGGCTGGCCCAGTTTTGAGCCCAGTTTGGAGCCTAGCAGTGTACAATGCTAGGGAGATACCATGGCTCAGCCTACAACAGAGAATAGATTCTTGAGCAGAAAGTTTTTGTTCTGTTTTTTGTTTACTCTGGGGATCGAACTCAGGACCTTGCACTTGCCAGGCAGGTGCTTATGCCACCGAGCTACTTCCCAGAATAGATTCTTAGACATGGGGCAATGACCTGTGAGATCCTGCACACACTGGCCTCCTTCCTGCCTTTCCTCTTTCATGGGTCCTGCTCAGCCCACCTGTGTCAAGAGTCCACCCCGCTGCCTGGAGAGCTGTGTGAGAAACTGTAAGACAATGGCTTCCCCAGAAGATTGTGACCCTATTGGTTTGGATGAATCTGGGCAAGGGAGCCGAAGGCTCAGAGATGGGGAGCATGTATCAGGCGCCAGTACAGGCAGAGTCAAGGCTTGCAAGGGATAGGTTTAAGACAGAAAACATAATATATAGAATTATTTCATAATATTCACCCAAAAAGCCAAATGCAGAAGCGTGTGGGCGATCTATCCATGCACCAGAGGCCCAAATAATCCAGCTGAGGGCCCAGATCCCACGGCAATGTCCTGCACGATTCCAGTGGAAGACCTAGAGCCCACAGCAATGTCCCCCATCAGTCTAGCTAGAGGCCTAGAGCCCACGACAATGTCTCATGCAAGTCTGCTTCAAGGAACCGCACTGGAAAGGCCCAAAGGTCGGTGGCAGAAGCTAGAGGTTCTGGGCCAGCGGGATGAAGGACCTGAGCCAGCAGGCTGAGGGTTCGGCACCGGAGCCCGGAAGTGATGCTCAGGGTAAGGACCACAGCTCCCCTGAAGAGCAGTGCGGTCATCCTCAGGGACAGTGAGGACCTGAGCTCCCCTGGTGATAAGGACAGCTGAGTTCATACCAGGAAAATCAGCACGACAAGCCTCTCCAGGAGAATCGGCAGCGCCGCGTCTTGCCCTCTAGATCTCCTTTTATGCTGCTGGCAGCGATCCTCAAGCGGGCCTTCCACACCCAACACCACATGGCTCCATTCAGCTGGGTGTTACAAGCTGGCCATTCGCTAATCCACTGGGGACTGCCTCTGCCCATGTGGAGGGAGCAGCCTGTGTGCAGGACAGGGGCAGCAATGGCCACCAAGCACATGGGCATGCATGACAGGCCCAGCACAAGATCCAGACCCAGCCACTGAGGACTGCCGGACAGACCGTGTGTCCTTCCCACAGCAAGCAGGGGTGCAGGTGGCAGGAGAAGGGGCCTGGGGCTGGGGGTTATAGGGACCCCTGGACCATCGTCTCCCATGGGCTCTGGAACCTTCATGTGGAAGGGGCCTGGGAG
This sequence comes from Tympanoctomys barrerae, assembly GCA_002564285.1. Classification (NCBI taxonomy): domain Eukaryota; kingdom Metazoa; phylum Chordata; class Mammalia; order Rodentia; family Octodontidae; genus Tympanoctomys; species Tympanoctomys barrerae. The sequence continues at coordinate 1,699 of NDGN011556971.1, read as the reverse complement.
CACACAGGGCACAGCAGAAGGAGGGCAGCTGCTGGTCATGAAAATGATTTGAAATGTTCTGGTGTGGTGGGAGCAGGCAGCTCAGCCCCCAGTCATGTTTCTTCCTCACTTCCCTGGGACACGCTCATGCATAGCCAAGAAGATTTAAAATGTTTATGCATGATGCGGCCGGAATAAAGCCAGCCAAGTCATCATTATTATTGAGTGCCAAGATGCTCGCAGTAAGCGGTTCCTCCCAGAAATCACAGGGGAACCTCAGACATCTAGGACACGTAGAGAAGAGGCTGGGTGGGGAAGGAGCCCCAGCCCAGCCCGCCCAGGTAGATGGTGCGGCAGCTCTGTGGACTCTCCATCCTTTCTTACCAGGTCTAAAAAGGGCTACCTGGCCGCTCCCTGCCCCCCTCCACTCAGTGTGGCGTTGTCTGCTCTGGGACAGGCAGAGAGGACGCCAGGATCCACCTCCTACTGGCCCCCACCTGAGCTAGGTGTATGTACATCCATTTTGCCACTCAAGACCCCAGCCTGGAGGGTTCAGTTGTACTACTGAAGAGCTGAGGCCAAGAGTGTGGAGGGGTCTCATTGCTTCTGTGTGGGCAGTGGGCTCCTGCCATCCCCTCAAACTGTGCCCTTTACAAGGGCATGTAATAAGAGCCTTCTTCCCAAGCCCACTGCTGGGGGTCCCTCTCAGTGGGGACAGCTAGGTAGGCTGCTGGGCCAGCCAGAGCCCAGGCACAAACTGGAGAGGGAAGAGCTGGCCCTTGTCACTCGAAAAAAGAGGCAGCTTGAGTCTTCAGGCCGCAGACAACAGGACAGGGAAGAGGCAGGGATGGCATGGAGACGGGCAGGGCTGCGTAGGGTGAGGTCCCCATCAGTGTAAGGTTCCAAGGACATGGCGGAACTCCCAGATCCGCAGTTCGCCGGGTGGCCTTCTAGAGGCTCCTGGCCTCGCCCTGCCTCAGCTTCCTTCCGCTGCTGTGGGCAGTCTCAGCACCAGTTCTGCCAGAGGTCAGAAATGGCTAATGGCCATGAGCCCTCACCACAGTGCCTGGCCACAGGGAGCTGCCCCCCTCAGTCTCCTCCCCACCCTGCTCACCCCCCACCTGCCCAGAAGGTGGCGACAGAGAGCACAGACAGAGCTGGATGTCCAAGTACCAATTGCTTCGAGAGAGGTAAACACGGTCCACAAGGCAAAGCCTTCTTAGTAGAAATCAGCTTCCTCAGAATTCCAGGAGAAATTATTCTTCTCCCAGACACAGGCCCATCTGAGTTGCCACACACTGTGAGCAGAGTAGACACACTATGTGCTCACAGATACTTGGCCCTAAGCAGCCATTCTCAGGAAGTACCTAAGAATGTGCTTCAGCAGTACAGGGGAGGAAAAGATGGGAAAAAAAGAATATGTTCATTCTCAGTGGCACAGCACCTGCCTGGTAGGCATGAGGCCTTGAGTTCAATCTCNAAAAAAAAAAAAAAAAAGCCCACTCCCCTCAATGTACAGAAGCAAGGAAGAAGGGGATGTGGCCCAACTATTCCTGAGGCATGCGTAGTGGCACATGCCTGTAATCCCAACACTTGGGAGGCTGAGGCAGGAGGATCATTGCAAGTTCAAGGCCAGACTGGGCTACAAAGTGAGCTCTAAGCCAACTCGAACTGCATAGCAAGACTCTGTCTCAAACAGAGAGAGAGAGAGAGAAAGAGA
>NDGN011556953.1:0-12916 GCA_002564285.1 Tympanoctomys barrerae | reverse complement strand
GGGCCTCTATGATGTGGCTGTGCATTACACTCTAGCATGTGGGCCTCTATGATGTGGCTGTGCATTACACGCCAGTGCCTGGCACCACACCAAGTGCTGCTAGACAGATGAACTTGGAGCTGGATATTGTGGTTTTTGGTGCTAGGGATTGAGCCTCTGGTATGCCAGGCCAATCTTCCACCGAGGTATGTCCCAGCCCTTTTTAACTCTTAAATTTTTTTTCTTGAATAAGGGTCTTATTATGTAGTTCCATCTGGAGTTGAACTCGTTATGCATCCCAGGCTGGCCTGAGACTCACAGTGACCCTTCTGCCCCAGCATCCTGAGTGCTGAGACTACAAAGTGCACACTACCATGTCTGGTTTAAATTTTATTTTGAGACAAATTCTCACTACGTTGCCCAGTTAGGTCTCAGGCTTACAATCTTCGTGCCTCAGCTTCCCAACTAGCAGAGTTTGGGCTGAGGAATCATTTGTATTTTGAAAGGCTACCTCCCATCTATCTTGTATAATAACCATGGGTGACTCCTGAGAAATGACCCAAAGCTAAAATAATGGGCTTTCCTTAATTATAGTTGCTCATTTTCCCTGGCTACAGGCCAGTCCTCAATATCTCCTCCCTTATAAGAAAGCCAGCTTGGGTCTCACCTTGCTGGGTAACTCTAACCTCTTAGCAATCATGTTGCAAACTTGACTCACTTTTTCCAACTTTTTAATCATAAAGTTGCTCTTTATTCAGTCTCAAAGTTCTTATTATTTCCAACTCGGGTGTGGAAGCCACCTAGGTGCCCTTCTCCTGTGTGAAAGCTTGTGTGGCATTTCTCTTGCTCTCTTGCTTTCTCTAGCCAAGGACTGACCTAGACTATGAAATGACCAGCTTCTTTTGAAAGGATGAAGCCAGGCTTGCATTCTTCTGCAAATAGGAGGTGCTGCTCTAGTTAACCTGCCTTCCAGGTTGGGGCAGCCTCTTCTTGTTTTAGGGCAGGCAGCAAATTAGACTGGGTCATGGTTTTTTGTTCATATTCTATAAACCCAAGATCTGGAATTGTGCTCTGGCAAGTACAGGGTACTCATAGAAAAATGGACCAACACCAGGGAGATAGCGTGGCAGTCTAAGAGCCTGCCTGGCAAGCGCAAGGACCCGGGTTCAATTCCTAGCACTGCATGCTGTGCCGGCCCCGCACCCAGCTGGCCACCGAAACTGGGTGTGGTGGCGCACACCTGGAATTCCAGTGCTGGGGAGGCTGAGACAGGAATATCACTATAAGCCCAAGCTGTGTAGTGAGACCCTGTGCCAATTAAATAAACAAGTAAATAAACGATTTTAAAAATCAAAAATGGGCAACATAAGTGGAAATAAGACAAAACTTGAAAAGTTACCAGAGGTCACAACATTGGTTTCCTGTAGTTTGGCCAAGCAATCAGATAACATACAATAATATGGTGTATTAATATATTAATAACTAATGGTTGTTGAGCACTTACTATGTGTCAGGCCTCAAGATACACGTTATCTCATTTGCTCATAAAAGTTTTCCTTCTAGTAGATAGAAGAGTAAAACAGCCATTATTCAATAATAGCATTAATAGCCATATTAGTTACATATGCCAGTTATACATTACATAATATATTGGTCCTAAATTAAACATATTCTCCCAGTTAATTTTTAAATGAGCCCTAATGGTAGGCATCATATTCTTATAATTCCAAAGAGGTTCCTTCTAAAATAGTGCCTAGTGATGTCCTCCTGCTGGTATTTATTGAGTATAAGCTGGATCTAATGGCTTGCTAATAAGAGCATGTGATGAAGTGATGGGAGGGCATTTCTTTTGGATTTTAAAATATTCTTTCTTTGGCTGGCCCCCTTTCTTGCTTGCTCTGGTAAAGTAAACAGCTGTGTTATGTCATGCACAGGCCCACTAGACAAGGCTCTGAGGAGGCCTTCTCTCTATAGCCCCCGCGGAACTAAGGCCTTAGTCTACAGTCAATAAGGAACTGGATTCTGCCAATGTCTGCGTGAGTGCATTGAAAAGCAAATCTATCCCAAAGGAGGCTTGAAGATACTGAAACTTTGTGAGGGACCCAAAGCTAGAGAACCCAGCTAATCTGGGGTGAGATTTAACATCCACAGGAACGACAAGTCACTACGTGTAACTTTAGGCTACTTAGATGGGGAATTACTTTGTTATACAGGAAAATAAAAAGCTAATGCACATCTCACTTTGCAGAAAAGAAACTGAAGCTCAGGCAGATGAGTCAAGTTCCCAAAGTCACACAACTAGAAAATGGCTTTCAAAAAAAACATTAGGTTTGAGAGTTTAAGTCGACTTTCTAACGCAGTTCCACGAGATAGGGACTCTGGAATTCTAGGAGTCATTCTACTCCAAGAAATCCTTGGAGAGTAGCCATGTTTCCAGGAAATTCTTTGTGTACATGAAAAACAGGGATGGACAAAGCTTACATGGTGCTGAGTACTTTGTAAGGCCCACTCCCTGCTGCAGAAAAATGGTTGGTCCACCCACTGATCTGGTGCTAATAGCCAGGGTCCCCTTCAGTGGCACAGCTGAGAGCTCCGAGCCCGTCCATCTTAGAAGCACTCAAGCTGTCTTACCTACCACATGCAAGGCAGGGGGATGGGGTCATGTAGTTTTTTTGAGGATGAAAATGATTGTATTTAGTAATAAGAAGGCATGATATGGTACTTAAAAACCAGCAGGAGTCCTGGCATTAGAAAGCAAGCGGTTCTGCCTGCGAGAATGGTCCCTTCCTTTGAGTTACTGTTTTTCTTCTTTTTCTTCCTGTCTGTGAAACACCCTTGAACTTTGAAACCACAGAGCCTTGTTCCAGTGTGGAAAGCAATTTGGCACGTCCCTGTATTGGAAGCTCCCCGGGTTGGGATGGTACAAACATCTTCTCCCAGAGCTCTTCTGCCGCTGATCACCTTCACGAAGGTACGCTCCTTGGCTGGCTGCATGAACCTGTTCTTCCCCGCCGGCCTTTCCCTGCTGCCAGAGCAGCAGGCTTTGAGCTCAGGGAGGATTTCCATGTGGCAGTGGAACAACAACCCCATAGGCTGGCTCACTGGCACATTTCCGCCTTTGGATGGTGCCTGGCTGGTGTGATTATGCAACCTTGTGTAAAGTCCACAGCCAGGCAGCGTGAGGGCCAGGCTCTAAGCCGGCTCAGCGCGCCAGCGCAGCTCGGGATGCTCCGCCTGCTTTTATCTTTTTCTGGTCTAAAGTTTCTCTTTTTCTTTCTCTCTCCTTTTCTTCTTTCCTGGCCTTTCTCTGTGTCTTTCTCTCTCCCCTCTCCCCTCTAGTCCCTTCATCTCTGTCAGCCTCAGGGATCCCTAACTCAGGAAACCATCTCCTATCAAGCACTTGGAAGTGTCCATCGGCCTAGTGGCAAGCAGCTAGGGCCCATAGCTGCCTTCTGAGTGACTTTCTTCTCCACTAGTTGTTTCTCTAATCTAGTTGGAATTGGAATAGTGTAGGGAATCCCTGAACCAGTATGTGTAACTATGTGTGTGTGTGTGTGTGTGTGTGTGTGTGTGTGTAGGAATAGGAATCCCCAAAACAAGAAATAAACCTTTTCCCTGATGAGATTTTGCCCTTTTGAACTAAAACAGGTATGAAAGGAGACTTGGGGGGCCGGGGAGATGGCTCAGTGGAATAAACACTTCCCTGGCAAGTGCAAGGGCCTGAGTTCAATCCCCAGTTCCGAAAAAGAAAGAAAGAAAGAAAGAAGACTTGGATTCTTCTTTTTTGAAAAGTGACATTGTGAAAAGAGTGCAGGAGAAAAAGTAGCATTTGTATCCCAAGAAGCCCCAGGCATACCGTATCACTCCTCAAGCCCTCCATTTTCTTCTTAATTGGACTTATAAAGACTACTTTTTGCCCTTACTATATCTACCATGCTGGGCTTGCTCAAGAGGCTCTGGACAGATAGCATCTGTACCAACTCCGGAGCCAACCACACAACAGACACAGTGCCTTCTAAGAGCTCCCCTCCCCCCAGTGGTGGACTAGCACACAACAGGAAAGAGGAGAAGGGCATTACATTATAGTGCTAACTTGTGAAGTGTAAAATCGAAATGTGGAGTTCAAGCAATGATCTATTGGGTCTGACATAGTCTTTGATAATACAATAATGTATTAGTTCCAAGCATGTTTCTTGAAATCTTCCTTTTTGAAAAAAAGTTTCCTTTTTGAAAAAAACAAATCTTCTTTAAGGGTTTCCTTCTTATTACTATATCTATTTTACATTTTCTTTTTTTAAAAACAAATCTTTTATTTATTTGGTACAAGGTATCCCTACGCAGCTCACACTTGTAGTGATTCTCTTGTCTCAGCCTCCCTGCAATGGGATTGCAAGCGTATACCACCATGCCCAGTTTCTGTGGCCACCACGGTGCCAAACCAGCATGGCATGCGGTACGCGTGGGTTGAACCTGGGTCCTTTCACTTGCCAACAGGCTCCTACACTGCTGAACTATTTCCCCAGTCCCTACATTTTGTTTCTTAACTGACTTTTACAAGGAATAGGAACAAAAGAAATGTATATGCATGCATTTTAACAAAAGCATTTGTAAAAGCCTCTTTACTTTTTTTTTACTTTTTCACCTTTTTAAAAGGTGTAGGAAGGGCTGGTGAGATGGCTCAGTGGTCTAAAGCACCTACTTGGAATAAGCTTAGCAAAGCACAGGGACCGCGGTTCAATCCCCCAGCCCCACATGCCAGCCAGCCCCACCCCCTGGTGGGCTGAGCTGCCCCCCCCACATAAATAAATAACTTTTTTAAAAAAAGGTGTATGAAACAGAATGAATAGCTCACCTCTGTGGTATTTTCCCCTCAAATTTTGTGAGAGTAATTTCACTGAGTTCCTAAACTTTTTTGGGGGGGTTTCTAGATATTAATTTTAATAGTTCAAAACAAAAAGTTTAGTAACAAATGTTTAACAAGCACCCATTATAATCACTAAACTGTGGATTCAGCATTATTTGTATCTGATCAACTATACAAACATCGCAATTTTTCTTTTGACAAGAAATAGGAATCCCCAAAACGAGAGGAAACTACTAAATAAAGGTCGAATCTGCCAGCCTACCACCATAATTTCAGTCTTTGAGCCTCCCGAAGAGCTGGAAAAAAGACATGGGAAGACGTGAGGAGCTGAAACTGAAACTGTGAAGAATGGTTCCTGACTTGGGACCCCATTTTCACACTGAGGCCACGTAGTCTAGCAAAGAGGAAAATTGCTGACACTGGAGAGGGCACACAGAAAAATCTGGGAACAGAAGGTCAGGGAGGCCACCGCAGGCGGGAGAGCAGTGTGTGCGGAACGCAGCGCTTGCAGCAGCCTCAGGAGCTGGGGGGTTTCTGCTTGGCTTCAAGGTCCTTTTTAATCTCTTCAAGTTTTTTAGCCAAGTTTGGTATGTCATAGTTCTGAGCCAGGTACATTCCCACCACATTGCCAAAAGTAAATCCAAGTAGGAACTGGAGCATGTTGTCGGTGGGGAGAACCAGGAGGGCTCCTGGGCCACCACAGCTTTACGAGTCGCTCTGAGTTCCTAGACTTAAATGGCAAGTTCTCCCAGTGAGACTAGCCTAATTCTACCTTCTCTGTAGCCCCTAGTCACTGTGGCTCTGCAAGAGCCATCATTACATAAAGCACCATAATCATGACCAGGCCCTCCTATTAGTGTTTCCTATCTACATTAAGTGCCTTCTAACTTGCTCTAAAATTGGCATAGAGCACACTGCCAAGACGGAGAGAAGAAAGCTGTTAGTCACATATTAAATGGCTGTGTAAAAGGACATTGGGGCATTCTCACACTTGCACGTTACTTTGTTATTGAGTGTTAGCTCAGGCCTTCTGTCTCCACTCCTATCTTATTGTGGTCAGTGCCTAATCTTTCCTTCCACTAAATGATTCAGACATCTCTGAAGTTATTTTGGCTTTTCCATTTTCCTTCGACAGACTTTGTGAGTCACTGAATTGAATGGGAGGTTATTTCTAAATTAGAAGGATGACAGAAGAGGAAGGAAAGTTCCGGAAAGTAACTAGGAAACAATACCTTCTTTTCTGTACAGTTACTGGAGGAATAATTTCTACTTAGTTTGGTGGTAGAAGTGTGTAGTTTATTTAAATTGATTAAAAATATAAGGTAGAAGGCAGTTTTTACCCCTATGAATAAAAACATACAGTTCTACACTACCAAAAGCTTACTTTTCAAAGCTTACTCTTTAAAGGACAGGAGGTTAGCAAACAAGAGATATGCGACAAAGAGTTAGCAGGAAGAAGGTAGAGGCAAAGTACAAAGTTTCCCAAGTCCAGACTCGTGGTCCCACAGGAAGTTCCCAATCAGAAAATGGTGCTTGTGAAGAGAATGCTCTTCAACTGTGCCCCAAACACCCCTTTCCCTGACCTACATTTAGTGGCCCATGGGTTTGCATATTGTGGAAGTTGTGGGGGAAGTATATTTAAATCTGATTTAGAAATTGAAAGAGTAATTGGGCCAAAATTTTTTCCCCCAGCATTTTCTTATTTAGGAATAGGAAAAGTGGGTGGAAATGAAAAGAAGTAAAAAAGCGAATATATTTCTAGGAGCACAAGAGTTTTTATAGCAACACCAGATTTCTCAAAAATGCCTACTGTGATTTGTACCCAAATGAATAAGAATGCAATCATTTATTCTTGTGCATTGTGCCAAGTGAGGGGGAAAAAAACCCCACAATTCATTCATAGCTCTAATTTAGGCTGCTAGGAAGAGGAATTTAGGGGAGAAAAAAAAGACAAGCATTTAAAGTATCTGACACATGGGTAATAGAGCTATTCAAAAATTGCTGAACATAAAAGCCAAGCAGGAGAGGGAGGTGGGTAAGTGTCGTTCTCATTTTCAGGGCATCACAAGGTAAAATGCGGCCTGTTTATTCAAAATTTGTTGATTATAGTCTGCTGTCTGGTTATTTGGCAGAAGTCAGCCAGGAGTGGGTTGAAAAACTGAATCTCAACACCATACTTAAAAGTTTATTGACGATGATTATATACTGCAACTGAAGTGGACTGATACAAAGGGCCGCACTTTGACTTTTAGCACTTGGATTCCTGGAAAGAGCTTCAATAAATTGGGCATATTGGGAACTCAAGAAAAGGAAATGTTTATGTAAACGGTACCTTTCTCCCAAGGGGTTAGAAACACGTAACACCAATTTTGCAGGTGTTACTAATAGGAATAAGCCGGCCTCGATAAGCCCCGGAGGCAGCAGCTGGAAAGAGAGAAACGCTCCCAAGCGTGCGCTCCACAACAAAGAGTTAACCCTTCCCAGGTAACCTCAGATTTGCGCCCCGGCCCGGCTCAGCTTTCTACGGCGCAACCAAACTGTGCACAAGCTGGAAACAACTGTGGCGGTCACATCCCTTGCCAGTTAACTTAACAGACTCTTCCAGCAGCCTATCATAACTTCGCCCAGCCTAGGCCCCAACCAATACAAGTAGAGATTGGGCTAGGTCGCGCCAGGTCCGGGTGGGGGCGAATACCCGGTCCAGGAAAAGGGGCGGCAAAGCCTCGATGACCGGCAAGTGAGCTGAGCCAATCAGAGTAGAGAGCTGCCGCCCCCCTGTCCAATGGATGGGTCGGAAGCCTGCTACGGGGTGGGCCTGTTGTCATGGGGGAGGTGGTGGCGCTAGGTGGCTACTGGCGGCCGAGGTAGAGGCAGCGGCGGCGGAGTTGGTCGAGGGCAGCGGCAGGTGAGTGCAGTAACGCGGCCCTGAGGTCTGGAGGCCGTCGCGGGCGGAAACTCCAGTCCGGCGCTCCGGGGTGGCGGCCTGAGGAAGGGGGTCCGGGCCCCGGGCCAGGTCGCGGCCGGGGCCCGGGCGGAGGCGGCGCGAGTTCGGTCCGACTGTCGGTGGGAGAATGGCCCGGTTCCTGGCGGCAGAATTCTCGCCGGCAGGGTCGGCTGGCGCCGGAACCGAGCGAGTGAGGCCTGGAGGTCCCTTGGGACGCCCCGCCGGGAGGGTCGGGGCGCTGACTGGCCGCCGGTGTGCGAGCGCTAGTGCTTGAGGAAACGGGAGCGGCCGGCGTCCCGAGAGGGCGGCGACCCGGGGTGACCATTCTGCGGGCGGGCGGGCGGGTGACTGGAGAGTACCTCGGGTGAGCAGGAAAAGGCAGCCCTGGGAGCTCGGCAGCGGACGGCGTGTCGACAGCCGGGGGCCCAGGGGAACTGGGAGTGGCCCTCGGGGGCCGAGGAGGGGTCCGGGGTGACAGGGAGCCGGAATTGGGGCCGGGGGCGTCCGCGGGGCGGGAGCCCTCCCGAGGAAGGCGGCTGTCCTGGAGAGGCGGCGGCGCTCCTGCGCGGTTCCTGCGGGAGCGGCGGGGCTCGGAGAGTCGCGGGGTGGAGGCGGAGACCCGCAGCGCCCAGCGGACGGGGCCCGCGCTTGGACTGGCTGATCCTGATCTGAAGCTCCCCGGGGCACCGGGAGAGAATCCTGCAGGAGTAGCCCGGGCTTGAGACGAGGGCGAGAGTTCAGCGGGGTGAGTGGAAGTTCCCTGAAGCAAAGCGGGATGGAGGTGAGAGGGGAAGAATAATTTTCCCCTTATCGGTCTATAGTAAGTAGGTTGATGGAGGGAGCGACGGAACCGGTTGCGCAGGGAGAATGGTAGTGGTCTAGCAAAGACTGGCTGGGATAGTAGATGCTAGAAATTTTAACAGTGGTGCCACTAGTGGATTCTGAGATCTTCAGAAAGAGAAGACCTCAGCTTCATAATTAATACAAAGATGCCACCTAGGAACAGAGAAAAAGTCCTAATAGCAAGCTAAAGTGACTTGCATTCTGGTGCCTTAGAAATGTGGTTTAGGACGACAGCGATAATACTAGAACATAAGGACGTTGACAGGATGAGGAATTTGAGAGGGAAAAAGGGAGTAATAGTCGAGCTAAAGGAATATAACTGGAGACTTGGTCCGAAAGAGGATATTCATTACTAGGGGAGGCATACCCTGCTAAAGTGAAAATAAGTGAGTCCTAGTTCCACTTTGCTTGGTCAACTTAAGCTCTCTACGTTTTGTTTTGTTTTATTTTTTATAATTTGTATACTAGAGTTACTAATAGTTTTTACTTAAGAGGACTTAATTTTTTTTTTTTTTTTTTTTTTTTTTTTACATGAGCTAGTACTTGTAGAGTAGTGACCAGCATTATAGTCAGGTCTGTGTATTGGATTGATAAGTGGGGAATAAAGACCTAGGTTCTTTAATACTGTGTTTCCCCAACATTAGCTTACATCAGATTTACCCAGAGGGCCTGGTAAACTACAGATTGGTTGGCCTTACCTGGGGTCTGATTCTGTAGGTGTTCGGCTGGGGCTCGGGAATTTATCTCAAGGGCCTTATGTTGGCTGCGAGGCCATACTCTTAAGAATACTTGCTTTAATGAAAATAGTAATAACTAGCAACCCTAAACATCTGTCCATTCTGCTAATGAAACAAGTAAAGGAAAATTGTAAAAAGAGTATTTTTGGTGGTCTTGGGAACGGGGCTCCAGGACCTTCTTCATAATAGGCAGGTGCTCTAGTCGAGAGCCACAAGTCCAACCCAAGGAGACCCTTTCTAAAGCCTACGCTTTTAAATCGTGGATCATGATTAATTTATAGTAAAATTTTGTAGCTTACCACAAACAGCAGAGTCGACTAGTGTTGTACTTACTTGGTAAGGAAATGTTTTGGGAAACTTCTCACAACTATATGTACTAGGTCACAGTGTAAAATGTATTTCTTGCAGTCAGAAAAGTTTCAAAAGCATTTGAGCCCTACAGTTATAGCAAAAGCAGCCTGCCAGTGTCCAGGGATTGAGTCATTATTTAATCATTTTTTTTCTTGTATTTCTTAAGTAGTAAGATAGTTCATTAAGTTTCTTCACTTGATCTTAGCCAAAAGTTTGAGAAGTGATTAGTCCATTAAATTTTACTTTCTGATTTGACTTCTCTTATGTCGGTGTTACCACTGTTGTGCCTTTGACCCTGGGACTTTTGTGGATATTGAGAATCTTTGGCGTGAGGACTTAAGGGAATTTGAGGCAGAGAAACTGAGTGCTGATTCTCAGATGTTGTCTGCTTTTCTTTCTCTTCTGCCCTCTTTTTCACCCCCCTTTTTTAAACCAACATACTATAAAGCATTCTGAAAAAATATTAAGATACACATAGTGAGAGTAAACAACAAAGTGAAATGAACAGGTTTGAGAACATTGCATGTATAAACAATAAGCAAAATAAGAAACATTTCAAAAGACAAAAAGCAAAGTCTTTTGTTGTTAGAGAGTAAAAGTATTTTGAAGTTTTCTTGTCTTACACTAAAACAAAACACATAGACCTTTTAAAGTACCAGCAATATGATTTCTAGGTTTTTGGAGAGAGAAGACAGCAAAATGCACTGGGCTGGAGACTTAACTGCAAAGAGGAATTGCTCAGTAAGCAGGAGCTTTTGTTTTGATGTCTTTTCTCCCCTGAGAGTGAGCTAGATGTGGTGTATGTTGTAAATTTAATTTATTTGAGGAGCCTAGATGTAATCTCTAATGTTCAATTTAAGTTATATTAAGAATATATAGTTTATGTTTGCACTACTCTTTTTCTGACATTCTATTGAAAATTAGATGAAGTTTAGACATTTTCTTGTTGGTGTTATTATTCAAGTCAGGGTTTCACTATGAATCTAGGCTAGCCTCAAACTCAAGGAGATTCTCCTTCAGGAGGCTGGGATTAAAAATGTGCTCCACTATGTCTAGCTGCTTAGATCTGTTATCTATATTTGGACAGAGAAACCAGTATTGAAAATATGAACAGAGAAACCAGTATTGAAAATTGAAAGAGATTCTTGTGGTTCTCTTTAAAATTCTTAATCCAGTGGATTATGTAACCATTCATTAATGTTTTATGAAACTGAAGAAACCATTGCCGTAGCTTTGCATCAAGATTTTTGAATAATTTTTCTCAAAACATTTAGTTTTATTTCAAATATTTCCATTTCTTTAAAATTATTTTTATTTTTAAGGCTGGAAAACATGATTCCATGTTTGATTTCAAAAGTAAAAGCAGTCCTTTCACTTGACCAATTTTGTAATATTTTTTGTGACTAAAAATCCAAGGATCAGAGCTTTTGATTTCTTGCACTGAGTTAAATGGATGCCAATACTAGATAGGGCATAGTGGGACACACCTGTGAGCCTCAGGAGATTGAGGCCTGAGGATTGCTGTGAGTTCGAGGCCAGCCTGGGCTACAAGGTGAGTTAAAGGCCAGCCTGCACTACAAAGCCAGCTCCTGTCTCAAAAAAAAAAAAAAAAAAAAAAAAAAAGAACACTACTAGAATGGTTGTTCTTGAAGGTCATCGTACATTTGTATAGATGATTTAGTTCTACCTCAAAATAATGGAAGAATGTAAAATCTTAATTGAGTATGGGAAAAATGTAAGAATTCATTCTTCATAATTGTGAACATTGAACAGTTTATTTGCTTGCTTTTAGTAAATGGACTTTATTCAGTTGGCTTGTTATTCATCTATAATTCAATCATGCTTATCTATGAATAGCTCTGATTGCACAACTCATTTTGCAGTGAATCTGCTAATCTATAGTTGAACGGTTTTTAAATTCCAGAGAAACTATGCTCCTACTTGTACTTAGTGAGACTCAATTTTATTTACCAAGGCTCATTCAGACAAATGACTTTTTTATGGAAGTTTAATTGATATTAATCGTGTTTTTCTATTTTAAGGAAGTGTTGTTTTATTTTCTGCTTTCTGCTCTCAACCACCCATACAATAAATCGTAAAGGAAAATATAGCCCTGTAAAAGTACAAAACCCTATATCTGACATTTAGTTTCCTTTATTAAGAAAGACTCCTAGGTATACTTATTACCTTTAAATATAACTGATTTTGATTTCTACAGAATACATTTCAATTCTGTACATTTTTGAACTCTGATTTGTGTTTCCTTAATAGGGCTGGGAGGAATGAACCCATATACTCCTTTATTTATTTTTGTGCCATGAATTGAACTCAGGACCTTGTGGTTGCCAGGCAGGCGCTGTCCTGCTGAGCTATCTCCCAAGCTCTCTAAATTTTTAAAATGTTATGCTTTAAAAAAAAAAAAAATCTTGACATTATGGTAAATACTTTTCTTTCTTTCTTTCTTTCTTTCTTTCTTTCTTTCTTTCTTTTTTTTTTTTTTCAGAACCGGGGATTGAACTCAGGTCCTGGGCTTGCCAGGCAAGTGCTTATTCAACTGATCCATCTCTCCGGCCCCAGCAAATACTTTTTTAAAATAAGTTTTTGTGTTGCTTTTTTTCTGAGGTAGGATCTTGACATTGCCTAGGCCACCTTGAACATCCTATCTCAGGCTTCTCAGATTCTGGGATTACTAATCTTACGGTTGCAAAGAACCATATTTGCTTTAGTAATATATAGTAGAAATAGAAATGCTGTGTAAGATTTTAGGGTAGCTATTCAGAAGTGAGGTAGATAGTAGTGACGAGGATGGTGATAAATAGCAGGAAATTACTGCCATGACTTTGGAGAATGTGAAAATGCAGTTAAGAGTCTTGAGGGAAGCAGGAGGCCTGAAGCTACTACAGGAGGGTGAGGACACTGACGTGTGCTCAGGGAGGTGTCTGCAGCCTGCCGGAGGAGTGTCTAGAGGAGCGCGCAGCTCCTGGCTGTCTCCTTGGAGTGAGTACGTAAAGGAGGATGATCTCTTGGGTGACATTCTGCTGTGGTCTGAGTCTTCGTTCTCTGCAGTTGCTGTTACTTGCTATAACTCTTCCATTGTTTTCTTCCACTCAGTAAGGCTCATTTTAGAATATAAGTAAATAGGGCCGGGGAGATGGCTCAGTGGAATAAGCGCTTCCCTGGCAAGCGCAAGGGCCTGAG